>PISX010003706.1:0-132852 GCA_004024625.1 Mellivora capensis
TAAATTAAAAAAGAATGTAGGATCATGTGGATATAAATCTAAGCAAGATTTGACAATATAAACAGCAATAATAGTGCCTGCTGTGGAAGGGTAATAGAGGCACTTAACTATGATAATAATTTTAAGATGTGAGGGGCTATTTTGAAGCAAATTGCCCTAAAATTCTTTGTACTGATCAGAAAATCAGTACAAATCAATCAATTATGGACTTGATCAAATCAATCAATTTTGGACTTGATCAATAAAGTCAGATATGCATTTTACCATTTTATCATTAACCACCAAAAGGACAGAAATGGGAAATTTCTATTCTCTCCAGGTTAGCTCCAACAGGAGGGAGTGGCCAGGGTAAGAAATAAAAATTTACCCCCAATTCCTATTTCTTTTGTTTCTCATATGCCATCACTTTCAATCTCTTCACAGTTTTGGCAACACTTTTATAACCAACATTTGTGATATCTACATATCCTTCTCAAAGACTGGAGCCCAATAATGTATTGATATTACAGAACTGTGTAGCCAATTTAGCCATCATCTCCTGAGGAGCTCTCCCAATGAAAAATATTAGTTAAAAAAATTTAGTCTTAAAAAAAAATTTAGTCTTGTGTAACATTTTCGTATTTAAAAAAAGCATAATATGAACTAATTTCAAAAATAGAACTTTTTAAAGCCTGCCAACATAATCTAAAAGTAATTCTTTTCCCTCAAAATGCTAATGAGTTTATATTTTCCTATAAGGCATACATAAGAAAGTACATAAAATTTTCTAGTTCCTAGTACAATTATGGAGTGAACATACTTGTAACTAAAAGCATAATTATCATTGGAATCAAAAATTGATCACACCCTGAGTCCCCATGTGATACCCCTTCAGAGAGCCACTATCCTGATTTTTGTGATTATTAACATAACCACATCTATACACATATAGATACTATGATTTAATCGTTCTTAAACTTTATACAAATGGAAGATGCATCTTTTAAGTTTGTGCTTACCTTCATCATTCAACACTATATTGTTAAGATTTGTCCATGTTGATGTGTGTAGCTATAGCTCACTCATTCTCAATATTGTATAGTATTCCACTGTATTAATGAACTGTAATGTGTACATTTCTCTGTATTGTGTAAATTTCTTAGATATTTGAGTTATTTCCAGTTTGCAGCTGTTACAAACTATGCTGTTATATTCTTGTACATACTTCCTGGTGTATACGTACAAAGTTTCTTAGGCATATGTATACTTACATATCTCTATGTATTAGTATAATTGGTACACAATGTTACATTAGTTTCAGGTATGCAACATAACCATTCAACATCTCTATACTTATGCTATGTTCCCAAGTGTAGGTACCACCTGTCACCACACAATGCTATTACAATGTTATGGACTATATTCCCTATGCTGTACCTTTCCTCCCTATGACTTATTCATTCCATAACTGGATGCCTGTATCTCTCACTCCCCCTCCCCTATTTTGCTCATCCCCACTCCCTTCCCCAGTGGCAACCACCAAGTTTGTTTCCTTTATTTATAAGTCTACAAACTTTAAATAGGAATTGCAGAGTTAGAAGATACCTACACCTTCAACTCTACTAAATTAGGCACAGTTTTCCCAAAATAATTGTACTAATTTATATGTCCATCTGCCATGGATAAAAGTTCCTTTTGCCAATCTAGTACATATAAAATAGTATGCCGTGGTTTAAATTTGTATTTTTCTGATAATTAGTCATGGTGGTCAACTTTACAAATGTTTATTGGCAATTTGGACTTCTTCTGGTATATATCTGATCACGAATATTTTGTGCACTTTTCTATTAGGTTGTCTGTCTTCTTAGTCTTTGTGTACCCTCTAGAATATATGTTCCATGAGGACAGAGATTGTTTGTATTCCTGGCCCCTAGAGTAGTGACTCTGGTCACAGTAAGCATTAAATAAATTAATTAAATCATTGAATTAATGACTGTAATGTCTGGATACCATGTTGGGTATATACTTGCAATATTTTCCCAGTCTGTGGCGTATCTTTTCATTGTATAGTATCTTGAGGAACTTAAATTCTTCCTACCAAATTTATTAGTTTTTTTCTTCATGGCAAAACTTTTCTTAAGTTTTCTTAAGTTCAAAAGAATCTTTTCTTACCTCAAGTTGCTGGTATTCTTCCATATAACATTCTAAGCATTTTATAATTTTGTCTTTTGTATTTTTTAATCTAATTAGCATTTAATTTTCATATAGTTCTAACTTCTCTTTGTTCCTTATGATATTCCAGCAGCATTTATTGAGAAGATGGTCTTTACCTACTGATGTAGGTAAAGACCATCTTCTATCTATGATAGAAGGTAGGTAAAGATAGGTAAAGACCATCTACCATCACTCTATCATATACCAAGTGTTTTTAAATGGGACAAGTGTTTCTGAGATATGCTTTATTCCACTGATCTACTTGTCTAATCCCTATGCCACAATCACACTGCCTTATTTACATCAGTTTTATAATACAGAAATGATTACTAAAGCTAGTCCTCCTATCTTGCTCAGAATGTCTCCATTATTTTAAGCCCTTTGCATTTCTGAACAATTTTAAAATCGGTATTTACCAAGGCAAACAAAATTGGCAATGTATTGAATCTACAAATCAATTCAAATAACTCTCAACTTTTAAATATTGTCTTCTAATCCATGATTTATTTATAGTTAGTTATATCTCCATTTATTTAGATCTTCCCAAAAGTCTCTCAATAAAGTTCTACAATTTTCCCAAAGAGGAGAAAGAGGTCATATATATTTGTCAGATATTTATCAAAAACTTCATGTTTTCAATAGTTTTCTAAATGACATCCTTTTAAAATTTCACTTAAAAACAAAGTATAGATTTATAATGTCTGCATATTAATTTTTGTATTCAGTAAAATTATAAATTCTTATTATTTTAATACTTTACCCATAGTTTCTTTTGAATTTTCTACATAAAATCATGTGATCTGCTTGTAAGGACAGACACTTGTTTCTTTTTCTCAAGTTTTCCAGTCTTTATACTTACTACTACTTTTTCTTGACTTACTGTGCTGGATAAGATACCTGGTACAATGCTGCAATGTCACAATTTTTTATTGGTACTATGCTAGTATTTTTATGCTGAAAACTTCCTAAAACAAGAAGTGTATATATACATTAATCTCTACATAGACATAAACCCTACGAAAACCCAATATGAAAACTCAATACTTACTGAAATATTAGATCTAGATTTTTAACTTTAAATGTTGTGCAGTTCAAGAATAACATTATAAAGAAAGCTGATGATCAGTTAGGGATATATTCTGCTGTAAGAAACAAAACCTAACAAAAGTGGCTTAAATAACATGGTGGTTATTATATCATTCAACAAGAAAATGAAAGGCAAGTGTCTGTTGGCACTGGTTCAGCAGCACAAGGACATTAGGGCAGACTTATGTTTATGGCCTTTCCCTCATGGTCACAAGATGACTGCAGCAGCTCCAGGTATAACACACTTAAGTTTAAAAGCAGGAGACAGAGAAGGGGCAACGGAAATCTATCCTTTTTGTGAGACAGACAAACGCTTTCCTAGGTGTAATCAAGACTGATTTCACCATATTTTTCACTGGAAAAACTAGCTCATATGCCTATCTCAAGAAGCAATGGAGAATGGGAAGCAAAATATATGATTGTCATAATTAACTTCAGCCTATCATCTGAGACTGGACACATTACTACCCCAAACCAAATTGTGGTACTATTAACAACAAAGACAGGCTATCAAATATGTGTCTGCTACAGTGATACACGTTTTCCTTTACTGCTTTCTTAATTTCACATGTACAGACATTAAAATTAGAAATAACCTGCCACTAATGCCAACCAAAGATTCCGCTATCATTATAATAATTTTACATATTGTCTAGAAATATTCTCATTAAAAATTTGTTATAGAATCTTAATTAGTTTAAAAAAATCCCCACAAGGGTAAGAGAGAGGCCTTTAATATATTTTAGTGACAGCTCTAGTTTCTGATTGCATGACATTAGCTAAGTTTCTGAAAAAATAAATTTATAAAATTTCCTATTAATCAATTAATCTCATAATTATCCTCATCATTTAATCAGAAAATGTAAGCCAGTCCTTATAAGCCCACTGAAATATCTCTTAATACAGTAATCTTACCTCAGGTATGCACCATATAAGAAGAACAATCCCATCATTACTCCATTTAAAATAAAAATCACAGCAACATAAAAGCAAGCAGGGTCTCCCAATCCTTTAAAAAGACACAGATTATTCAGTATTTAATGAATAAAAGACTATAAAGCAATTGGGCATAATTATCTCAGTACTTTGTAATCAAGGGTTCATGAACTTGCTGAAAACATTTGCTGTTCAGAGTGCTGAGCAGCACTCTATTTAATAGTTACATTAGTACTTTCCCCTTACCTAAGGTATTATTATACTGTAATGATTAGTTGGTGCTTCACTTTGTTTAGGTGATGCTATTGTTCAGTGTCTAGAACTCTCTGTGGAGTCACTGCATGCATTACAGGAGAAAACCCACTGCATTATTTTTATCCTTTGCTAGGTTTTAGGATGAATAAGATATGGCCCCTGACGTCAAGGAGCACGTTTAGTCTACACGAGATGACCTAGTTATTTGATCCATTACTATGTATGGACAAACCTTAATTCTTAATATATCCCATGTATAAACCTGTGTGTGTGTGTGTGTGTGTGTGTGTGTGTATAAGGTGCTGTCCAATCATCACACCGAATTCTTAGAACAGATCCATGCGATTAGTAAGAAAATACTCTTATTACTGACTGAGATAACAGATCACAGAAAACTTAAATAGCTTGCCAAAAGTTATTCAGGTGTAACTGATGGAGCCAAGATCTGAAGGCTCGCTTTTGTGATTCCTTCTACTTCTCTGACCATTCCTTTTCAATCTGTTGTAATAACTTCATGACACACCACACCTATTCCCTGTTGGATCACCTTAAGTTCTGTCATAGGCCCTCTTCTTTTCTCGGTCTGCATATTCTCCTTAAAAATTTCTTTAAAAATATTTTTACTTATTTTATTTAAATTCAATCAGTTAACATATAGTGTATCATTTCAGTTGTAGAATTCAGTAATTTATCAGTTGCATATAACACCCAATGCTTAATACATCACGTGCCCTCATTAATGTCCATTACCCAGGTAACCCATCTCTTCCACCTCCCCTCCAGCAACCCTCAGTTAGTTTCCTACAGTCAAGAGTCTCTTAAGAGGGTTTGTCTCCCTCTCTGATTTTGTCTTATTTTATTTTTCTCTCTCTTCCCCTTCTGATACTCTGTTTTGTTTCTAAAATTCCACAAATGAGTGAAACCATATGATAATAGTCTTTCTCTGATTGACTTATTTTGCTCATCATAATACCCTCCAGTTCCATTCATGTTGATGGAAATGGTAAGATGTCATCCTTTGATAGCTGAGTAATATTTCATTGTATGTATATACTCTACCTTCTTTATCCATGCATCTGTCAGTGGACATCTGGGCTCTTTCCATAGTTTGGCTATTGTGGACATTACTGCTATAAACATTGGGGTGCAGGTGCCCCTTTGGATCACAACATTTGTGTTTTTTGGGTAACTACCTAGTAGTGCAATTGCTGGGTTGTAGAGTAGCTCTATTTTCAACTTCTTGAGGAACACCCATACTGTCTTTCAGAGGGGCTGCACCAGCTTGCATTCTTACTAGCAGTGTAACAAGGTTCCCCTTTCTCCATATCCTTGCCAACATTTGTTTCCTGACTTGTTAGTTTTAGCCACTCTCCATAATGTAGGGATAGAGGAAACATGCCTCAATATCATAAAAGCCATATATGAAATACTTTCTACAGAAAATATCATTCTCAATGGGGAAAAACTGAGAGCTTTTCCCCTAAGGTCAGGAACACAACAGGGATGTCTACTCTCACCACTGCTGTTCAATACTGTACTAGAAGTCCTAGTCTCAGCAATCAGACAAAAGAAGAAATAAAGAGCATCCAAACTGGGAAAGAGAAGTAGAACTCTCTCTCTTCACAGATAACATACTTTATGTAGAAAACCCAAAAGACTCCATCCAAAAATTGCCAGGTCTCATATGAGAAACCCTAAGGAAATTCTTATACTTCCAAGGCTCCAATGATCATCTGTACACAGATGACTCCAGATTTAGAGTCAGACCAGAACTTTCTTCTTTCTATATGTGTCCAGGCAGGTGGTCTCTTGACATCTCCACTTTGAGGTCTCCCAGGTACTTCAAACTACTGTAGCAATTCAAACCTGCTACTTTTAAAATGTCTTTACCATTTGAAGAAACTCAATTACTTAAGCCAGAAACCAGTATTACATGACTTTGCCCTCCTTCCCCTCTCTCAACAATCGATTACCAAATCTTGTCAATTCTCCTTCTAAAATCTCCCAAATATCTGCATTTCCCAGTTATTTGTCCTGCAGTCAGCTGCTGAGAGCATAATAGTTTCCCCTCTGTTATCACTGAACCCACTTTTGTCTTTTACTAATATCTTTTCCATATAACTGGCAAAATGATGTTTTTAAAATACTAACTTGTGAAAATTCCTCAATGAATGAGAAAATCCTTAGCCAGCAAGTGGCCTTTTCTTTTCTGACCCTCGCTTACATGCCCAGCATCGTTTCACAACATTTTTCCCTCTTTCTCTCTCTGCATGCAGAAGTCTAGCCTTTTTTCAGTTTTCTCTCATCTTGGGACTTCTGAATATTCTTATTCCTATTCTTTAGACACTTCTCCCTTATTGCTAACCTTAACAACCTCATTTTATTACTTGTAATATCCATCACAAGTATAACTACCAATCCTCTTCTTATGTGTAAACTCTATGAGGGTGAGGTCCGTGTCTACCTGGGTCAACCTGATCCCAACAGCAAATACTAACCTATCACTTTCTAACAACTTAATAAATATCATATATGTACATATATACAATTAATGACAAAAAGCAACATTTTAGAAAGAAACATGCCTTCACAGCTTTGAACTTCATTTAAAGGTTCTACTCTGGTGACATTCCAGCAAGTCTTAGCTTCTAGCCCAAATAAATTCATTATTCCCACAAATATGCGATACCAGAAGGCTATAATCACCTACAAAGACAAAAACAAAAGGAGATGATGGAAGAAAAGATCCTATCTTCATAATAATTTTTCCAAAATACTATTTTATAATGGTTTCCTTTGACACTATAAATTTTACAAGTTTATTTAAATCATTTCACTTGGAAAACCATCATTTAAAAATTATATATATATATGTGTACACACACACACACATACACACATACAATAAACTAAAGTTGTATATTACTAATTAGTGAATTAGTGGACATCTACAAACATTTGTTATGATCACCATCTCTGCAATATATTATTGTCATCAATTCTATAACATAAATAACAGTAGCTATAAAATAGGTAAATAGCATATAATTAAAACATGATGGTGATTAACAGGAAAATACAATGATTTACAGGAATATTTCATAACATTTCATTTATTGAATTTATTTGCTTCACAAACTAAAAAATATAAAACCAACTGCATATGGAATAATAGGTCCTGTGCCCATTAAAACTTTGACCAAACAGGTTTAATTAACCAATTCTTCCCATTCTGCAAACCACTTTGTGAAGTTTAAAGAAAAGGGAAAAGAACAACCATGGAAAACTACAAACATGCCTAGGAGATTTGGGAAAAATTTATAGATTTGGGAAAAATAATGCAAGATCATTGGGAAAAGAATAAAAAATAAAATAAAAATAGAGTTCAAAGTGAAAGTGAAAACCACCCAGCACTAACTATTTTTAATATATTAGTCATCATCCCTCCATTCTTCCCCTTGGTATATAAAAAATGGATAGCTAGATCTAGTTTTCAATAATATTATATAAGATGTTAATGTAATACACAACACCAAACATCATAAACATCTATCCATGAACATAAAGTATAAATTTATTATTTTGTCACTTTTACAAACTTGACCTTATACAAAAAATTGTAATATATATTCTTATATATTTATCATCCATGTATAAAAACTTACCGTATTAAATGTATGTTCTAAATCTAGAATTATATTCCTTTCTGGAAGTTAGTGTGATATAATAAGAAAGCACTGCTTTAAAGTCAGAATTGAACTCAAATTCTTACTCTGTTGTCCTCTGACTCTTTGATATCCTCAAGGAAATCCTTCAACCTCTAAACCTTGGCCACCTCATTCCTAAAATGATGTTAACAATAACCATCTTGCAGGAGTGCTGGGGGATTAGAGCTTACATGCCGGCATATAGTTAAGCCTTAAATGCTTTGCCTTTTTAAAACATATTATTCCAAATTTAACTCTTTATCCTTGGGAAAAATTAATCTCCTTATGAACACAAAAAGTATGGACATTCATTTCAACATTGAAGTACCATATCAGGTTGCAAGCATAACTAGATCTTCTCCATACTGTATCTATGCAATGTGAAATAAGACTGAATGATTCCTTCTTGCCTCATCCTTTATGATACTATCTATTTATGTTATCATGATTACTTTTCCATAACATCAAGGAGATTGAAAACTGCTAATTATTCAGTATCTTTAAATAAGTAAAAAGAAAAAAATAGCTAATGTCTTGGAGAACATACTGTTAGAAATTAATGGGACAAGAAACAAGCATTTTACTAGATAAAGTTCTAAAAAATAGCCCTAAAACTATTGTAATAAGCTAAATCCTATCTTACATACACAGAATAAGTCAACATTAACTAAAATTGAAGGTTCGAGAAATCAGTTGTCTTTTAATTTTTGCACTTACACCAGGGTCCTACAGATAGTCATCACAGGAAACAAGAACAGAAGAGTGTCTCTGAAGTGTAAGCTAGGATATAAAGAAAGCTGGTGCAGAAAACAGCTTCCTTCATCTTAGATCTTAGGTGTATACTACACAGTTGTTACTACTGAAAATTACCTTGAAAAATACTTACAGAATAAAAAAAGGGGAAGACACTAGGGTGGCTCAGTCCTTTAAGCATCTGACTCTTGATTTCAGCTCAGGTCAGGATCTCAGGGTCATGAGATCGAGTCCCATGTCATGTTCCACACTGGGCACGGAGCCTGCTTAACATTGTCTCTCTCCCTCTCCCTCTACCCCTCCCCTGTCTTTTTTCCCTTTCTAAAAAACAGAAATAAAAGAAATTTAATAAAGAAATCTGGGAAACTCCCAACTACTTGGAAATTAAGCAACAAAATACCAAATATCCAATAGATCAAAGAGAAAAATCACATGGGAAATTAGAAAATAACTTGAACAGAACAAAAATGAAAAGCAATAAATAAATAGTTAAATAGTATGAATTTCTGCTTTGGGGGAGATGGAGTAGATATACTTTTTGTTGTTTCTCCTGGAAATTATACAAATCAAACATAAGAAGACCCTGAAAGGTAGAGAGAGAAGGCAAACTACCTAGGGATCTTAGGACCCAAAGAACAACATGGTGATGCGTTTTCTGGACTTTACTTTTACTTCATTTTCTGAGATTTGGAGTTAAAGAGCCTGACAACCAGAAATACCAAACCAACCAGACACAAAAAAAGACTGACAAAAGCCTGTTCTCTCTACCTAAAGGACCAGGAAATTGGCAGCCTGGGAATACATAAAAATGTTATAAACAATAATCTCTCTCTTCACCCAAATACCACAGAAAACAACAAAAACCTATAAGGTCCCACCCCCACCAACAAAGGTTAAATTGGGAACCTAGACTTCAACCTTCTCTAAGCTTTTTTCTCTAAGCTAAGTCATCTTAACTCACCCACTAAGATGTTGCAACAGAAAGCCAAGTAGGAAGCTCTCTATCTCCATGGTGTCAGTAGAGACTATGTGAGGAGCTTGGACTTCTACCCCAACCAGCAATAAGCCATTCTTTGCCCTTCCCAGTGTGGTAATGTCAGAGGAGGCCTAGTGAGGAGTCAGGGCTTTCATTACCACTCTGGGGTAACCAGGCTATCCACACAGTGGTGTCTGTAGAGATCAGAGTTGGTCAGAACTCTGATCTCACTCAAAGGTAGTGAGAAATAAATACCTCTACCTTGGGATCAGCAGAGGCTGGGAGAGAAACCTGGACTTCGATACCCATCTGGCAATAACTAGATGGCAGACATCCTCATTTCTTTGCTGGAGTGATGCCAAAGAAAGCCACTTAAAACTAAGGTTTAAATAAAAACCAGTTTCATAAAATAATGTTCAAATATCCATCAGCTGATGGACATTATGTCCAATATGATGAAACTCACTCATCATATCAAGAACAATAAAGATTTCAAACTGAATGAAAAAAAAGAGATTCTAACAATGAGATGACAAAAAAATTAGAACAATTACTCCAATTAGAAATTATGAATGTGCTGGAAACAAAAACTCAAAAAGTCTCAGGAAATAAATAGAAGATATGAAAGAAACTAACAAATATTTCAGAACTGAAAAATACAATAACCAAAACTAAAACTCAATGGATAGGCTTAACTGATGAATGAAGGGATAGAGGAAAATAATCCATGAACTCGCAGACAAAGCAATAGAATTTGCCCAATCTGGGAAACAGAGAAAAAACAGATTTGATAAATAAATAAATAAGATTCCCTAGGAACCTCTGGGACTATAAGAAAAGATCCAACATTTGTTCTCACTAAAGTCTTGGAAAAAGAAAAGAAGAAACCAAAGCTGAGCAAAACAAAAATAGGATAAAAACAAAGAAATCCACACCAAGACAAATCACATTTTTGAAAACGTTTGAACATCACATTCGTGAACACTTGTGAAAACTAAAAAAATAAATAAAGAAATCAGTATGTAGATATATAAAATAGCAACAAGAAAAAAAATCTTACCTAAAGGAGAAAAACAATTCAACTGACAATAGATTTCACATCAGAAGCTGTGAAAGACCAGAGTGAAGTAGCATTTATTTATCAAATGCTGAAAGAAAAAAACTGTCAACCTAGAATCCTATATTTGGCAAATAAATAAATGAACAACCTTCAAGAACTAAAGGGAGTTTGACATAAAAGATGAAACAAAACTAGTAAAGTATGTTTCTAGCAGACTTAGCCTAAAAGAATGGCTAAAGAAAATTCTCTAAACAGAAATGAAATTATAAAAGACAGCATCTTAGAACATAAGAAATTTTTAAAATGGGTAAGATAAACTTCTTGAGTTTTATTTTTCCCAAGATTTTATTTATTTATTTGACAGAGAAAGAGATCACAAGTAGACATAGAGGCAGGCAGAGAAAGCGGGGGAAGCAGGCTCCTCATTGAGCAGAGAGCCCAATGGGGCTCGATCCCAGGACCCTGAGATCATGACCTGAGCCAAAGGCAGAGGCTTAACCCACTGAGCCACCCAGGCGTCCCAACTTCTTGAGTTTTTTAAAACTAAGTTTGAAGACTAAAAGAAATATCATAGTACTATCTGATTGGTATTAAATGGATGTAGAGGAAATATTTAAGATGATTATATTATAAAAGGAGAAGGGTAAAGAGATGTACACTTGATCTTAGCCAAAAGGCCGAGAAGCGATGAGGGTAAAGAGATGTAAAGACAGGTAAGGTTTCTGTACCTTATTTGAACTAGTAAAATGATAACAGCAGTAGACTGTAGTAGTTATGTAAAGTTACATATAGGTAATATATCTAATACATAGCTACAACAACCACTAAAAATGCTACATAAAGAGATACATTCAAAAAGGATAGATAAAATAGAATTTAAAAATCTTCAAATAACCCACAGGAAGGAAGAGAGAAATGAAAAATGAAAGACAAACAGAAAAAATAAAAGACTGAAGCTGAAACAGATTAATAATTACACTATGTGTAAGTCATAAAACAAATAAAAATATAATATAGACAGATTAAAAACTATATATAACTATATACATATAATATAAGAAACAGACTTGAAATATTATGATAAAGGCAGGTTGAAAATAGAAGGATGAAAAAACATATCATGTACATATTAATCAAATGAAAAAAGTTTGTTACTATCAAAAAATTAGACTTCAAGGCAAACAAAATTATAAGCAAAGGGGGTAGAGTTATTATATATTGATAAAAATATAACAAGAGGATGTAGCAATACTAAATGCACGTGTACTAAACACACTGTTATAAAATATATGAAGAATAACTGACAGACCTAAAAGGAGAAACAGATGAATCCAGAACTACAGTTGGAGACTTTAGTATCCCTCTCCCAACAATGGATGGATTATCTAGACAGAAAATCAAAAGGATTGAGAAAATATCACCACCACTATCACTGCACAGGATCTAATCAACATTTATAAAATATTTTACCTAGTAACAACATAAAATGGAGCTTTTTCAAGTGCTTACAGAATATGTCAAGATGAACCATATTCTGGGCCATAAAACAAACCTCAATAAATTTAAAAGAATCAAAATGATACAAAGTATATTTTCTAAACACAATGAATTTTTTTTAAGATTTTATTTATTTATTTGAGAGAGAAACAGTGAGAGAGAACATGAGAGGGGAGAATGTCAGAGGGAGAAGCAGACTCCTTGCTGAGCAGGGAGCCCGATATGGGACTCGATCCCGGGACTCCAGGATTAGGACCTGAGCCGAAGGCAGTCGCTTAACCAACTGAGCCACCTAGGCACCCTAAACACAATGAATTTAAGCCACAAATTAGTAACACAAAAATAAACAGGAAATCTCCCAATACTTGGAAACTAAAAAAACCCACTTTCAAAAATCCATGAAGCAAGGGGCACCTAGCTGGTTCAGTTGATAGAGCATGGGACTCTTGATCTTGGGGTTGTGAGTTCAAGCCCAGCACTGAGTGTAGAGAGCACATAAAATTAAAAAAAAAAAGTTTTTTAAAAAATCCATGAATCAAATAGAAAATCTCAAGGGAAATAAAAATATACACTAAATTAATTATTAATGAAATATAAAGTTTTCAAGCCCCGCATAGTAGAAGCTTATTAGTTGCAACTCCATCCTCACAAGTAAAAAGTTGAACAAACTGAAAAATGAGCAACTCTTCTTAGATTCCTTCCTTTGACTTTATGTAAGCAGTTTCTGGCATCTTTAAAATTTAAGAGGAATTTTTTATACTCTGCTCAACTATAAGGACACACAGAATAAGTAAGCCTTAAAGGTTCCCTCCTTTTTATAACATCACTGTATTTACTATTTTTAGGATAAAAAAGGGTCATTCTACAAATATTTTTCCCCAAAGAGTACTCACCTCTGGATAAAGATGGAAGCGTTTCACTGTATTAATTACAAGGGGATATTCAGTAAGCCTGTCATTCATTATCATCCATAGTCCTTCCAAAAACGAAGGTGCTTCAATAATGGTCTTGAAGTAGGAATAATAAAGTCCCTTTAAAAATGCACAAATTGTTGATGTATTTAAATGTGAAAATTTTTGAACAATTTCTTCTGAATAAAAGAAAAAAATCAATAATAAGACTTCCTATTTCTCCTTGCTACTGCATTGTTGGGCTCAAAAAAAGGCATGCCTTTTCAGGTTACCACTGTGCTATTCTTTCATATTTCCTGCATGTTTGAAAAACAGTAGGAGGGATAGTTAAATGTTTTAAGGAGTTTTTCCGACCATGGCTTAAAACATGACTACAATATATTTTTAATTCCAGCACACCTGATTTTGCCACATTATGAGATGTCTAGAGGTTGAGATCTGATGAATTCTGGCATAAACAGAGATGCCTTCATGTCCTTGTGCAACTCTGCATATAGATAGTTACTTTTTCTCTACCTCTTAAGAAATAACATGCAATGATCATAAGCAAAAATGAGACAGAACTTAATGTTTGCAACTTACTTACTTCCTAGCTCCATCTAACAGCTCTGCACATGTCAAATATTATGTCAAAATAAATGTCAATTGATTACTGTTGTTCAAGACACAATGCAGTCCTGAGAAAGGGATTAACTTAGTGTATTATTCCAGCACAGGAAATAATGACTTTATTAGGCCAGCCAAAGCACTGTTCAGTTAAAACTCAGAGATTAACGAAAGCATGTTGTTTCATATTACTTTCTTCATCAATTTCCTGCTTTTCTTCCTAAAATCGAAAAGCAAATAAAGGGCCACACTGTTTGTAATACACGCTCCCAAAAACATTAAAATAATCTTTAACTCTACACTCACGCATGCCTATACAACTACTTCATTATTAACAGGTGAAGCAATGCCAGGCTACTAAGTTGAAGTTCTGTTTTAGCTGATGTCTGAAAGAGCACTCCTCAGAGTTTTGACTGGTAAAATATGAGTTCACATAAGGACTGTTCCTTTTGGCTTAGAAGGACAAGACAATACTACAACTAAAGGATATTTAATATGCATAAGCCACTATTTAGAGAAATAAGAAATACACAGATGTGTTTTTATTAATAACATCTATTGTTTTTGTGCCAGGTACTGTGTTAATGTGCTTCATTATCTCCCCTCATAGTCAATAAAATCCTGTAAAGCTGGCATTATTTCTAGACAACAGATGAGATTACTGAGGATCAGAGGTTAACTGCCTAGCCATCACATAAGGAAGCAGAGACCTGCTATCTGAATCCAATTATCTGTCATCAACGCCCATACTCTGCCACAACTACACAATTTATTTAAGAATATCGTATATCCTCTTTTGGGAAATAATACCTACAAAACACTAAAAATTTAAATACCATGCAAATGCTCATGTATTCATTTTTTCAAAGGATTAAGTGGGAGGATATTAGGGTAAGATCTAAAAAGCCACGGTTAAGGTACCTCCACTAGACAAATCTGCAGAGACAGAAAGCAGAACAGAGGTTACAAGGGGCTGGGGAGAGAGTTAGTGTTTAATGGGTATAGTTTCTGTTCAGGGTAATAAAGTTCTGGAGATGAATGGTGGTGAGGACAAGCAATTTCTGACAACATTCGGTATCCCTATATCACCTCTTAAATGTTGTCTTTGCTCTCCTTCTTCCCCAGATATTCTAATTGATCTTTTTTATGTATCAAAGAGTCTGCATTAGAAAAGTAGGGTCATGAGGTAAGTAAAAGAATCCCAAAACATTTTCTATTTATATAATAAACCTAGGTTATAGCTTGAGAAACAGTGCAACAAAAATCCATTTCAGTTTCAAATAAATGTCTACCTTACAGTCTTACTATTGTTAAACTACAAATTAATTTATTATAAGAAACTAACCATTTCAGTTCGAAAAGTCATCTCCCGTTCTAAAGATGATAGGTGGGAAAAATGACGATCATTTTCAAAAAGTGTTACTAAATGTATCCTAGGAAAAAAATGAAGCAGCATATTCTAAGAATAAGAACATTTCAAAACCAGTACTAAAATAGTTAACTAAGTATTAAAGTACAAAAACCATAAAAGGAAAAAGAATAAATTTTATAATAAATGAGATAATTTTATAATTTTCTTAGTAATTTGTGTATTTTTAGGCATTTATAATTTAGTGTAGCACATAGCTGAAATTCCTTAACTTCTTGGTTCTTAATTACAATTGTTTATCTAAACTCCTGTGGTTTCTCTGTCCCCTTCCACTCCATGCGTCTAAGTCAGAACAGAGGCAAGTTTTTAAGTTTCACAAGTGATTCTATTTTAACAGGTTTGAGAAATGTCTCTGTCACTGTGGAAAAACATTTGGAACATAACTTTAAATAAAATTACTTTAGATTAAAGCAGTTTAAAAATAAATAGAATACCATGTAAGGGATCAACTTACAAGTGCCAAAGGACAAAGAACTATACTTTAAGATATTTGGTTAGTCCAACTCAAGAAAAAGCAGTAGGCAGTAAAAATGGGAGCATATGCAAAAGTAAAATTAGTCAGCAATTATGCTACCCTAAATTTAAATAATAGATGTTTCCAAATAAATAGAAAACAAAATTCCAAATATCAACCTGGTCTTCCACTCACCTTGATTCACATGTGAGATGTATGTAGGGTACCAACAGCTTTAGGAAGTATTTCTTCCCAGTACAGCCTTAGTTCTAAAATAAAAATCTCCCTGCAGACTAAATGGCCAGAACAGCACTGTCCCAAAAGGATATGAACACACACTTCCCAAAAGTAAAAATTCCTGAGCTCAGATAGAAATGAAAATACATCAGAGGAAAAATACTATTTTACTTATAATTTTTACAAATAGATGACTTGTGTAAAGTAAGGTACATTATACACACACTGAAAGGCTCATTTAATCTGTATTACTACAGCCCAGTCTTTATTTTCATTTCTACCTGATTTCTAATTGACGGGTGTTATCTCTGAGCTTATGTCACTAAGAACACATAATGACTGTAAAATAAGAGTTTAAGATGAAATAAACATGCAAAGTACACTAGGAAAAGCTAGATATTAAAGAAATAAAGTAGTGAATTCTTCGGTAACAGAAAAATATTTTAATTCCTAAGTGGTATTCCTCTAACATAACCATTTTGTAAATTTTGCTACACATACTTTTTTTAAAAAATTACGTGTAAACTGGTGCACAAACACATTCTACACACATAGCAAGTGGCTATTGTTTTATTGTGTGCAAACAGCAATGTCAATTTTTAATCCAAATGTTTTTATTTATTTAAAACTGAAACAAATCTTACCAGTGCAAAACTCCCACAAAGGCAGCTGGAAAAACAAAAACAAAAAGTCATTAAAAGCTGCTTTATTATAATATACCTTTAAAACAACTATTTCAAATGCATTCCGTTATATTCCTGAAGAGCAGAAACAGGAAGATGGCTAGCTAATTCTATCTATATAAAATAGGAAAATTTACAAGCTGACATAAAACAAATTATGAGCAGTGCCTTCCCTCTGCAAGGGGAGGAGTTCAAGGAGCAAAGGGAAGTTTGGAAGACAATGTTGCATTTACGTAACTTGCAAAAAAAAAGTGGTGAAATCATTTATGATTTTGACCTTTTGGGGGGATCTTCAGTTTATTCTCTCTTCTCCCTCTTATTCTCTATTTCTTTATGTAAATTTTTTAAAACAAGCACATATATACAGACACGGTGCTCAGCTCAGTCCTTTCAGAAGTAACTCTAGCCTATAGGAGCCACTCTAAACCATCTTCCCCAGGGCTCTTCAGAAATTGTTATTCTGAAGGGAATAATAAATACAGGGAATCACTTCCTCAGCAGCACACCTGAAAGTCCCTATTTATAGAGTTTTGATTGCTCCCAGCCTAGTGGCCTGGGAGATTCATCTAGAGTTGCCCAGCCTGCACCCTATGCATGAGGCTTTATCAAGAGGGTGTGGAAATGGGTCAAACAGGATCACTATTGTGGGTATGGGTTTCTGAGGAGCTCCTAACACTGTCCCCTTTGCTGGCTGGGATGCTGCTTGTTTTCAAGGATACCATAAAACTGGGAGGGAGCACAGGATAAGGCCAGATTAAAACGCCACAAACCCTGCTGTTCTTATACAATTGCAGTAGTGTTTTTGAATACATGCTCTTTAGAGTAAACTTTTGGTTAACTTATAAAGTTTTGAAAAGTTGATTCTGACAATTTCCCAAATATTTTGGTCACTATCATGGAGGAGTGAATTTACCCAGCTATTCCTAAAGTCCTGCCTCCCCTCCAAGATTTTATAATAGTACCTCTTACAAATGTCCCAAATATACTTGGCAAGTCATTTTAACATACCACCAACTTTAGCCTCTTAAAAATTCAAAAAATTATCTTGACTAACAAAATAAATGTGAATCGATAAATTAATAACAAACTATAACTTCGAAAAAAAAATTCCCAATCATGCTTCTCCAGCTCTCGTTCTCCATATTCCTAACCATCCTGGACTCATTCCTACCACTCTTCAATACTTCTCAGAAGACCATGATCAACAAACTACAGCCCATGGCCTGTTTCTGTACTGTCCACAAGCTAAAAATGCTTGTCACAATTTTAAAGGGTTGTACAAATATAGAATAAGAAGAAGAAGAAGCAATGGAGACCATATGTGGCCTATGAAGTCTAAAATATTTACTATCTGGCTCTTTATAGAAAAAATACATCCTCACTACATATGTTAGCTCTTTCTAATATGTAATATACCCTGAACCACTTTGAAACTAGACCTATACCTTTTTTCTCAAATTGAAAAAGATGCTTTTTTGATAAGGCTTCATTAGCTTTAAGATACATATGCCATCCTATTTCAACCATATTTCTGTTCTCATTCTTACTCTTTAGACAATCACATGTATTGGCAAAAACTCTTAAAAATGATGTTAAAAGAAAGGGAAAAGATCAAATATCCTACTAAATCCATCTAGCCTTCCATATATCCTCAAAATACTCTTCCAAAGATGTGATTAAAAAGCATGTCTCCTGATGCCTGTATCCTGTCAATCTGACCTATGAAAGGGACCTACCCTCATAGTTCATTGAAACAGAGACCATTTGATGCAAGTTCTCCTAATTTCTCTTATATCCACTTTTAACATTTCTCTACATACTAATCCTTGTTTTTCTATTCTCTACCATCTCAGCCAAGGAAGTATCTCTTCTCTTTTCCAGTTAGCGTCTCAAATTTGTGTCTCTAATTCCATCCTTCTCAAATATTCCAAGACTTTGCTCCATCAACTATTTCCTCTCTTGGAACCTAATCTCACCCTCTCTGCAAGATCTTTCTCTACAGCCTTCAATTCTCCTAAGCCTTAAAACATTTCCATTGATCTAAAAGCCCTTCAAACTATGACATATTCTGTCCCCCCATTTGCTGATAAGATTCTTAGCCAGCTTCTTTCTTCTAAGTTCCTATAACTTAAAAAAAAAAAATGACCAATGACATTTTAGTTAGCAACATCAATGGCCTCTTTAAAGTCTTATGTCTTTCAAACCTCTCCCTAGGTTTTGGATTTCTTCATCTTTTATTACACCAACTCTTCCAGGTCTTCCATGCTTCTGACCACTTTATTTTAAATGCTTTTCTGCCTTTTCCTTTTCCTCTCATCTCTTAAAACTAAGTATAAGGGGTTTTCCTAAATATCTGTTTTGCCCACTTTTCTTTCATTGGGAGTATCAATCTTCAAGTTGCAATCCACTTCTACATGGATAATTCCCAAATCTACATTCCTCGCTGCTAAACGTTCTCTCCTTCCTTTAACCTCACCATCTACCCAGTCCTCACAAGATGCTTCCATTGCCTCTCACCTCCATTCCTGTTGTTAACTATTCTCATTAAAACCACTATTGCCTGGATTCCAGTATTCAATTATTTTTTTCTGCTTCTTTTTTCCATCCATCTCCAGTCTATTTTACAAACCACTGTTAGGTTAATGGTGTTACTCTATTTAAAAATCATTCAATGTTAACATTATGAATGTACTAAATGCCACAGAATTATTCAGTTTAAAACGGTTAATTCTGTATGATGTGCATTTCATCTCCTTAAAATTTTTTTTCTTAAAGAATCAATCAGTGCTTTCTACAGAATTGATTTCAAATTCCTTAAATGAAGTTTTGAATTAGACTTTTCACTGCTGGTCCCCGCCAACTTTTTGAACTGCCTTTCCACTTCCTCCTCCTTTTGTATCTTTCCTTTCCACCTTACTTTACCTTCAGGTTTTCTGACTTCTTTGACTTCAATTATGCCATTCTATTGGCCTCTAATACTTGTTCTCTGCCTCACACATCCAAATGTTAGCCTTAATGTCACAATTCTAATCCCACCTTTTCCTAAACGTCTTCTCTGATCTCAATTCCCACCTCCCATCCTAAAGTATTAGTTTGCTCTTCTGAACTCTCTTAGCACTTAATATACTGAGTCATTATTTGACACAGCACTCACTGAGCACTGCCTTCAGTGTGCCAGACATGGGTGCTCAGGAGCTTGTGTTTGGGACGGCAAAAAGGCCTAGTATCAAGAGCATTCTGGGGGCGCCTGAGTGGCTCAGTGGGTTAAGCCTCTGTCTTCGGCTCAGGTTGTGATCTCAGGGTGCTGGGATTGAGCCCCACATTGGGCTCTCTGCTCGGCGGGGAGTCTGCTTCCCCCTCTACCTGCCTGCCTGGATACTTGTGATATCTCTCTCCCTCTCTCCGTCAAATGAATAAATAAAAATCTTTTAAAAACAAGAGCATTCTGATTCTGGATGAGATGTTATCTATTGCCTTAGTTAGACACCTGATAAAATGTAAGTGTGAATTCCCATCTATTATTCCTCTGGTACTTGTAACACCCCAGATGTGGAGACTCCTTCTTCTTTAACATCAGCAGTCAACTTATGATGAAAAGAAATCACAACAACTTATATTAGTAGACATTTCTCTATGTTTCAATGTCTATCAGTAGCCAGTCTGATCAAGGACTAGGCTCAAATTTGATTCTAATGAAACAGCAACAACACTTAAATTAACTCAAAGCAACAGAAAAGAAAGAACGTAAATGAAGAAAAATCTTTCAAGCGCTTAAACTAGAAGAAAAGTCCCCAAATCTAGGCAGTGAGGTTCCACAGCAAAATGAAAGTAAATGAGTACTGACATGAGACAATATATTGCCTGACATGAGACAATATATTGTCTGATTTGACCTTATTTCCACTATTAAGATTCTCAACTAATTAAGCAACGCTTTATTTTGCTTTATTTAAGATACAAACAGAGCATATGTGCCCACCATTCTTAAACCTGCGACAAATGGTTGCCCTGACTAAAATGACATTTTGTTGGTGACAAAGGGGTGATCACTACACCCCAAAACCCTGGAAGATGTTTTAAAACAAGAGCAAAGGGAGATTATGCTGAGTGAAATAAGTCAAGCAGAGAGAGTCAATTATCATATGGTTTCACTTATTTGTGGAACAAATAACATAGAGGACATGGGGAGATGGAGAGGAGAAGGGAGTTGAGGGAAATTGGGGGGGAGATGAACCATGAGAGACTATGGACTCTGAAAAACAACCTGAGGGGTTTTGAAGGGGCGGGGGGTGGGAGGTTGGGGGAGCCTGGTGGTGGGTATTAAGGAGGGCACGTATTGTATGGAGCACTGGGTGTGGTGCATAAACAATGAATTCTGTTACACTGAAAAGAAATTAAAAAAAAAAACAAAACCCAAGAGCAAAGGGAGCTGGAACTCTTTTGTCAGATTTTCTCGAGCTTGGACATCGTCATTAGGACGGCTAAGCTTGTTTGTTAAACTGATCTTTAAGACTGACCTAACCGCCTGACACCCGAGGCTCCCAGCGCACCCTCCGGCCTTGCCACGGCCTCTCCCGGCCTGTTCTGCTCACCTATGCCCAGAGAGGTCCTGCTGTTGACCTGCCGTCTCCTCAACTGCTGCACCTTGTCGCGGAGCTGCTCCAGCAAACAGTTGAGGAACTGGAAGCGGCCGAGAAGGAGGGTCTTTGCGACCACCTCCATTTGCATGCAATTCTGCGCGTTCGCATTTCGGGTCCTCCGCGGCGAGTAGTCCCGGGCGCCCCCCGGCAGGTTCCCCCCGCCTACGGGCAACGGAGGCTGCGGCTTTTCCACCTGCGCCTGCGGCTCCTCCATCTCCGGCTCCCCGGCTCCGGTGGCCCGGCGCCGCCGCCTGGACGGCATGGCGCGGGAGGAGTGCACCGGCTCTGAAGCCGCTTCTTTGAGCTTACTCCTCGTCTGCCCGACCATTTTCTCATAGTCCCTGTTCGGATGGAGCTGGGTCTCTCTGGCGCGGGCCCCGCCCGGTCAGGCGAGGTCGGTAGGGCCCTGGTTCGGCTCACAGCCTCAACGACTTGTCCCCGCCGCCGTTGCGGGCCGCCCGGTCGTCATGACGACCGGGAAAGCTGAAGGGCGGGGCGTGAGATCCAGGCGGCCCTGCGCGCTCGTGCGTCCTCCACGCGCCCCGCGCACCGTCTCGGCGCGCAGGCCACGCGCACGGCCTTAGGGCGCTGCGTCACGTGCATCCCCCCAGGCGCACCGGCTGTCGCGCGGCGCCGGCGCACTGGCCCACGCAAATCCCGCGCGCATCCTCGAGCGCCCGAAGCCTGTGCCTGGCTGGGCTGCGCGGTCCGACCCGCTGAGGGGGAGGTCGGAGGAACTCTCTCCGATTTCTTTTTTTCGAGTACAGGCTTAGCCTTGTTATTTTCACCAAAAGGTCATTTCTACCGAAACGTCTGGAAGTAATTAAAAGGTAAGAGATCTTAGTTGAAAGAGCCACAGAAAGCGAGGGAAGAAAGGGATGCGCCTCCCACTTTGGGAACATCTTTCTCCCTGCCCTGAACACCTTGCATTGGACATTGAGTGTCTCCTACACAGTGGGATTGGCCCAAGGCCATAGGCAACGTGTGGCAGAACAGGGCGAGCCAGGTGAGTCTAACCTCAAGGCCCCGGGTTGGCACAACAGCTGGCCGATACCGCCTTTCCCCGTTGGAGGGCGGCGTTTATAAATCCATTCTTGAAGTATGTGGGCCTTGAAATTGACAGTTATTTTATCAGGAAAAAAAAATGTGTTTATTAAGGAATAGCAGAAAAATGCAATTCAGGACATATGGGCAAAATGATAGGCAAGTACAACAAAGGAGAGGAACTTCCGAGAAGGAGCCAGTTGGGAGGGGTTATTTTGAACAAAAATCCACTGGACAACATTAAGAGTGCACAGTGATGAGGACTTCTCATTGGAGGAGCTTAGCGAAGTTCTTGTGGGAGATAAAATTTACACCTTTTCCTGTTAGGGTTTTTTTTTTTTTTAAGATGTTATTTATTTATTTGACAGACAGAGATCACAGGTAGGCAGAGGCAGGCAGAGAGAGAGGAAGGGAAGCAGGCTCCCTGCTGAGCAGAGAGCCCGATGTGGGGCTCGATCCCAGGACCCTGGGATCAGGACCTGAGCCGAAAGCAGAGGCTTTAACCCACTGAGCCACCCAGGCGCCCCCCTGTTAGGTCTTTTTTTTTTTCCCCCAAATAACAAATAATTTTAATATAGCAATATATTTTAACACAGCAACATTTCTACACTGAAGAAAAACTTTGGAGTCCATTAGATTTTCAAAAAGTCAAGTCCAATTACTTTTTTTTTTTTAATTTCATTTCTT
This sequence comes from Mellivora capensis, assembly GCA_004024625.1. Classification (NCBI taxonomy): domain Eukaryota; kingdom Metazoa; phylum Chordata; class Mammalia; order Carnivora; family Mustelidae; genus Mellivora; species Mellivora capensis. The sequence continues at coordinate 23,155 of PISX010003706.1, forward strand.
TTCAGCGTAACAGAATTCATAGTTTACAACACACCCAGTGCTCCATGCAATGCGTGCCCTCCATAATACCCACCACCCGGCTCCCCCAACCTCCCACCCCCTGCCCCTGTTAGGTCTTTTAACGGATGATTCTTTGTAGTTGATGAGTCTTCCGTTCCGGGTCTGTAGTTCACCTCCACTGGCACAGTGAGGGAGCTCCCCCTTCTGGCCTATAGACTCCATTTGAAATGAGGTTTCCCTTTATTAATTTTCACAAGTGAAATTATGTGTCCCAAGAATGTTGCCAAGACAGAATTCCTTGAGCATAGGATCATTGTGCTCAGTGCTCTCACCTTCCTAAACCAGACCCTACCAAGCCCCACAGTCACTACATAGCCATACATGATACCATAGCAGCTGGCAAAGCTTTATGGACGGGGTTCATTGATATTTTCCATGTCCTCTGGCACCACTGGAGTCCACACTGTTTCACTTCCCATTTGTTTTGAACTCCATAATCCCCACCTCCCCTATCTAATAATCTATGGCTCCTTATGGTCAGATTAATTTTCCTGATACAACATCTCTAGAAATGTTCATGGTTCTCACAGTCCACAGATGAAATGTAAATTCCTTGGCTTAATCATCAGTGCCCCAATCTGCCTTTTCAACTTTAATTTTCCACTTCTGTGGACACAGATATTCCATTAATTTTGAGTGAGTTTAGAAGGAGTTTGAGTTACGCCCTCTGGAGATCATGAGACTTCATAACTATCCCTTTACTCATACCAGAAAACTATCATATGCATTTCTCTCTGCCCATCTGAATTCTTTCACCTTCCAAGCCCCAGCCTACATTAATTCTCCCTTTTCTAAAGGTCTAAAGCCACTATTGACCATAGTATTCATCTTGTTACTTATTTAAACTCAGTAAGTTCTGTTACAAATTTGTTTTGTAAGCTTTTTTCAGGGAGCATTTCTACATTCCTGGCACTGTGGGTTTTTTCTTTCTTTTTTTTTTTTTTTGGTGCTTAAAATATTGTCTCATTTAATTCATATAGTAACTCTGTACAAGTTAGAAAACTGAGGATCAGGGCTATAGTAATTTGCCCAAGTTTTAACAGTTAATAAATTTTCCAATAGTGAGTTTAAAATGAATGATATTTATAGTGTGGCTGATAAAAATATATTATTGAATAAATATGCAAACTCAAAATACCTTATTTTATGTTTTAATATTTTTGAAAACAGTAAGTGGAATGTTATATTATTTTTATTAGAGTTATATTAGATTCATAAAACGAACTGGGTAGATTTTGACCTTTTTGTATTAGAACATCTGGTTTGGGAACTTTTTTTTTTCCTTTAATCTTTCAGTTTCCTTCATGGTTATTGGTCTATCTACATTGTTAGCTCTTCCGGGGACAATTTGAGAAATTTGTATTTTCCCATAGACATTTCAAGTTGGCTGAATTCTACATCCTACTCTACCTGAGGTTAATATGGTTATGTGTGTTTAAAAAAAAAAAGTGATTGTCCGATGAATCTGTTTATCCTTAAACTCTCTGTGATTTTAATAGATTTGTTTCTTTTAAGCTGTATGTTGTTGAATATTTTTAAGATAATCTGAGGGTCCTTGTTTATATAAATTATTCATTTAAGTGATTTTTTATACTTTATGTTTTTTTCATGAGGGGTGGGCATTTTTGTAGGAAGGAAGGAGTGGCTCCTACTGGGATATTGACCAGATGTCATTTTCAATGCCATTTTCCTGTACAGTTCTGTACTGAACATTCTGATTTTGGTTTCCTACCCTTCGGTTTATGTTCCCTGTTTCTTACATTACACTTTTTGGTCAATTTGTTTGCTTCCTGGAATTTCCAGTTGCCTCTTGGATCACTCAGTGTATTAACAGAATAAAGCATATTCTTATATCCTTGGTTTAGCCCTTGAAAGTACTAATCTGGTCCATTTAAAAAATAATTTTTTAAGAATGTTCATTGTATTATTATTTCTACTGGTGAAAATTAGAAACAATCTCAACATCAAATAATGAATTATAGAACACTCATGCAGTGAAGTGTCCCTGAATTGACAAATTCATTCATTTGAATATTTAATAATATTGAAAAATACTCATGATATAGTGTTTAAGGTATAAGAAGCAGGATGTATATGATTCAGGCATATAGTAAATACATAAGTATATGGCAAGTTCCATTTTAAATCTTTTACATAGTGTACTCATACGTGGAAGATTACTGTGGTATGACCTTAAGCTAGTAAGTTAGCCACTCTAATATTAATCTTCTGAAAAATGCTAAAGCACCTAAAACAAATACATGCTTAATTTAAAAAAAAGTTCCTATATCTTGCTCTAGATTGACCATATTAAAATTATACTGGTCAGTATTACTTAATATTTTGCTAACCTGAATTCTTTTTCATTAAATTATATTTCTATGTAGTTCTATTACTAGACAGTAATATGAGTTCTAGGTTCATTAATTAGCTTAAAAAAACTGAGAGACAATTGCATAAACATGCGTTTTCTTACTAAGAAGAGGAATAGATTTGTATGTGTGAGGGAAAACATGGCTGAATAGAATCATGGCACATTTTCATCTTTCTATAACTTCTAACCGCAGTCACTTATTTTATTTAGTTATTTTGAACAGTTATTTGAGTTGTATTTTAGCTACATTCTTATTAATGACAATATCTTAAACTAATATGCCTGATACTTTTCTATGATGAACTGATAATTAAAATAAAACATAATTGAGGGGCACCTGGGTGGCTCAGTGGGTTAAGCCACTGCCTTTGGCTCAGGTCATGATCTCAGGGTCCTGGGATCAAGCCCCGCATCAGGCTCTCTGCTGAGAGGGGAGCCTGCTTCCACCTCTCTCTCTGCCTGCCTCTCTGCCTACTTGTGATCTCTCTCTCCCTCTCTCTGTCAAATAAATAAATAAAATCTTTTTAAAAAACATAATTTGATATAATACAATATATTCTTGAATATTGTATACTATTTAAAGTGAATATGCCTTGTGATTTAGCAAATCATTTCTCTTACATAGAGATTTCTAATTCAGTCTGTTATATAAAACTCATTTGTTTTCTCTTTGTCTCTCTTAGTAAAGCCATTGGTAATTTTTACCCCAAAAAATGCAGTGAAACAAAATAACCACCAGATGGCAATAATGACTTATAAATCAGAATTTTTTAAATTTCGGTAGTTTTAAAATTTATTCTTAAAAAAAGAAAAAAATCACTGTTCTTGTAACAAATCAGTTTACTAAATATGAAATGTAGGGAAACTCCAGATTTAATCCCACTTAAAAATAATTCTGTTGCATACTTTATACATCAAATGATTAAGAAAACCAACATTTGGTTTTTGAAATAATAATGACTGCTTAAATTCAATTAATTTTTTATCAAGTTTAAATGTTTGAACTTTACATAAATATAAATTGAAGTGGATAGCTAAGTTATATCTATGTCTAGCTTGATTATATGGATCAGGAAAGAGGTAGTTCAGTGAACATCATTTTGAAAAGGTTTAATTTTCCACTACAATTTAATAACTTACCAAACCAATTTCACTTTAATTAATACTCTTCTGCATAAAAGATGGATTTTTATCTGTGTTGTTTCACAGTTTCTTATACATTGAGGTACTTTTTTCCTCTTCAGCGATACAAGGAGTTGGAATTGGCGTCGAAGTGTGTACCTCTAGCCTGTCACCATTAGATACTTCCAAAGATGGTAGCAGAGTTTTTAGGATCTCATAATTATGTCAACTGTAATTGAACTGCATATCCAAGATTCTTTCAGAGCCATTTTATTTAGTCATTTCTTCCTTTCAGTTAAGAAGTTTTAGAAGGGTGAACCAAATGAAACTCTTCTATTTTTGTAGGACTTCCTATAAATTTGCAAAGACGAAAAAACTTTTTAATTTAATCATGTATCTCTTTTTTTGTCTCCAGAAAATAGGATATCTATAGGTATGTGCTTCTTGGTGACTGTGGGTTTTCTAATTGGTCTGTTTCTATATGTTAAAAGATCTTTCAAATTCTTCTTTGGCAAGTTGCCTCCACTAAAAGAAATGTTTTTGCACAAGTGTATTTTATAAAACAACTACTTCAGTCTAAAACCGTTACACATCTTGGATTGATTCATTTTTTAAATAGTATGTTTGATGCTGTTGATTTACTTTATAGATTCTCCTTTAATTCTAGTTGGATGCAGATGCCGCTTCATAGGAGAAAATGGAAAGTCACCAGGTTGTGGCTAAGCATACAGCTTGAACGTAAACACGTCTGTATGTAGTGCTTTGCATGAGGCTGCCTTTTCATCCACATGAGAAAGGTACCAATGGTAATTTGGAATTTCTAGGAGTTCTAGTCTATTTTGTATGTCCACGAGGGGCTTTTTCTCTTTCTAAAACTGGAGCTCCTTCTGCCACCCATACTCTCTGCTCAGTTGTTACCAAGCCTATACTAGATGAAATTAGATCTCTTTGGCCTTGATAGCTTTATATAGGCAGAGTTCATTCAAAGTCTTTGATTCTGATTAGTATTTGTACAAATACTTAAGTAGCCCTGTATCCAACTCTCTCTCTTCTTACCACTGCTTCCCTTCTCTCCTTATTTGCATCCAGCTGCGTTCGGATTCCACCCTGAGGGTCTTCCTCTCTGCATTCTACCCCACAGTTTGTCCCCATCCTGTACTCCAGTTGTTACACTTTACTGTCAGTCCAGATGAGCTAAGCCTATATTCCTCTAACCTGTTCAGCCCAGCCCCAACCTGGCCTCCCCTCCATCCCTGGTCTCTGTTCTAGGTCCTCCCTGCTGTCCAGTCTTTTGGTATCATGGACTGCATTACTTCTATGCTATAGCAGAACTAAGTTGGAACCAGACTATAAGGGAGAAGGAAAAATATCCCTAAGTGAGTGATAAGTGTTTACATTAAAACCACCAGACTCTTGCTTTGGGCAGCAGAGTCCTGCTTTCACATAGATATTGACCCATCCCCAAAAGATAAATTTCCTATTCTTTGCCATAACCTAAAACTCTTCTTGAGATGCTTACCAGTGACAGTACTATGATCTACTAAGAGAGAATTTGTTGGGTTATGCAGATTTTATGTTTCTTGATTAAGGTTGTTTACATGGGTTCAGTAAAGGTAATGTAGACTTTCAAAAAAATTTCTTAAAATTCAGAAATATTTGAGGGGGTATCATAGTATCTCAGTTACAAGTACAGACAGGATTTGAATCCTGGCTATCTTGCCGATCTACATTCTGAGCACTAGTTTTCAATACACCATAGCTTTTTCATACCTCAAATGGAAATAATACTAGCTCCTACCTCAGAGAACTGTTGCATAGATTAAATAATGTATATAAAGTGCATAGATATAGCAAATGTTCTATAAAAGATGGAAGTTAATGCCATATCAAGGCTCAGGGAAGAGAGGGAATTATTTATATCATATTTTTCCTGCCCTAGGGAGTCCAAAGATTTAGTTACAATTCTTTCTAGGAAAAAAAACTGGAGGGGATAAAAATAAATTAATGTAAATGGAGGGTCTAAGGCCATACAGTGCTATCAAATAGGCAGTATTATCTTCCTTTTACAGGTTAAAAAAATGAGGTAGGGAGAGGATTCTAGAATGCCCACTCTTAACTCACAAGTATGTAAGATTTATTTCTCTTGAAGTCCTCAAAGTTGACCAGTTGGGCACTAAAAATGGAAATAAAACATTTGCTGCATAGCTTTTTCTATTATGTTTTAAAATAACAGTGAGGTATAATTCACATACCATAGAAGACATTCTTTTAAAGTGTAGAATTCAGTGATTTGAGTATATTCACAAAGTTGTGCAATCATCACTATTAGTTCCATGTTTTCACTACCCCCAAAAAAGGCCCCCATGCCCATTGGCAGTAATTCTCATTCCTCCTTCCTCCCAGCCCCGGGTAACTACTAATCTGCCTTCTATCTCTATGACTATACCTATGCTAGATATTTTGTATAAATGGAATCAAACAATATGTGGTTCTCTGTGTCTGGCTCCTTTTACAGGTTTTCAAGGTTCATCCATGTTGTACTATTTATCAGTACTTCATTTCTTTCTATACCTAAATATTCCATTGTATAGATATGCCAGATTTTATCATTCACCAGTTGATGAACGTTTAGGCTTTTTCTACATTTATCTATTATGAAAAATGCTGCTGTGATATTCATGTACAAGTTTTTTTTTAATTTTTTTATTTTTTATAAACATATAATGTATTTTTATCCTCAGGGGTACATGTCTGTGAATCACCAGGTTTACACACTTCACAGCACTAACCATAGCACATACCCTCCCCAATGTCCATTACCCCACCCCCACCCCCGATCCCCCTACCCCCAGCAACCCTCAGTTTGTTTTGTGAGATTAAGAGTCACTTATGGTTTGTCTCCCTCCCGATCCCATCTTGTTTCTTTCATGTACAAGTTTTTATGTGGACATGTGTTTTCATTTCTCCTAGGTGTATCCCTAGGAGTGGAAGTCCTGGGCCGTATGGCAACTCTGTTTAACCTGTTGATGAATTGCCAGGCTGTTTTCCAAAGCAGTGCACCATTTTCCCAACACTGAGGTACAAGATTTATTTTCTTGACCTTCTATTGTTTATTAATCTACTTGTCTATTATTTCACCAATACCATACTGTCTTTATTACTTTAATTTCATAGTAAGTTCTGAAGTCAGGTGTGGCCAGCCTCCAACTTTGTTATTCTTCAGTATTTTGTTGGCTATTCTGGGTCTCTTGCCTTTCCATATAGAGTGAGTTTGGTGGTAGTCAAAACGTTGCTGGGATTTTGATTGGGATTATGTTCAATCTATAGATCAAGGGGAAAAGAACTGACATTTTGAGAATATTGAGTCTTCTTATCCACAAACATGGAATATCTCTCCATTTGTTTAGATCTTTGATTTTTTTCATCAGAGTTTTATAGTTTTCCTCATATAGCTCTTGCACACATTATATTTATACTTCAGTATTTTCTTTTGCCTTTTTGGGTGCTGATAATAAAGTGTTATGTTTTTAATTTCAAATTTCAATTGTCCATTGCTGATATGTGGGAAAGCAACTTATTTATATTAATCTTGCATTCTACAACCTTGATTATAATTTCTTACAGGTTTTTTGTTTGAGTTTTTTGTTGGAAGCATGTTAATGTTCTACGTTTTTTAAAAAATCAAGAAGAATGAAAAGGAAAAAAATCTTTAAAATTGTAAGCAACTGGCTGGCTTGGTTGGTAATGCATGTGACTCTTGAACTTGGGGTCATGAATTCAAGCCCCAATTTGGGTATAGACCTTACTTATTAAATAAATAAATGTTTATTAAGAAAAAAACCTATTAGAAACTGGAAAGTGAACCCAGTTGTATTGTGAATGAGTGACATAACCATACAGGAGGATAAAAAGGAAACTGATCTAAGTAACTGCTAAATATATGACCTGACTGTATTCCCTTAGTTGGGGTGGGGTGTCAGGAAGCAACTGCAAACAAAAATCTGAACTCTTTTTAGGTTTGTTTATGGCAGTTTTATGAGTGAAGCAGTATGAAATTATTTGGGGTATATGGTAGAATTGAGTAAGTATGTTGATGTTGGGAGCCAGAGTTCTCCCTGTGGAAGAAGACACATACAGATATGGAATAGGTCAAAAGCAAGGGAAAAAGTCCCCTATGGGAGTGCACTGGAATTGGAAATAGCAGTATAACCCCATGATGTCTTATACATCCTGTACACACATACGTGTGTGTGTGCTTATATACACGTGGAATTGGAATTAGCAGTATAACCCCATGATGTCTTATACATCCTGTACACACATACGTGTGTGTGTGCTTATATATATACATGATGTCTTATACATCCTGTACACACATACGTGTGTGTGTGCTTATATATCCCCAATTCTGTTGGCTGAGATGGCCTAGACACAAACATACCCCAGTGATCACATCTGGCATCCAGATTTTGGTTTCTAATATAGTTCCTCAACTAAAAGGAATCTGATTTCTTGGAGAAATAGCTGGTTCCAGAAAGTGTACAAGATGAGCCTCGAATAATGTGTTATGCCAGAAACTGAAGTGCAAACACACACACACTAAAAAACCAATTAGGGCAACTTGAGGGGCTCCAGATGACCAAATCTGGGGTGATTTGAGCATTAAGATAATTAAGAATGGTAATAAATCATAAAATATTGAAAAACGGGAATTCTTTTGCCATGAAAGAGACTGGCCAAAGAACTGTACTAGCTTAAAGGACTGAAGAAGCATGATAACTACAATCAAGATGCACTCCTGCACTGGATCTGTGCTGAAAGAAGAAATATTTCACAAAGGACATCACTGGGTCATTTGACAAAATTCGAATATAGATGGTAAAACACGGCATTTTACCACTGTTAATTTTCCCAAATTGGTAACTCTCCTGTGGCTATTTAATGGAATCCTCTTGGTTTTAGGAAGTGCACTTTGAATTACTTAGGGATAGTGAAGCATGATATGTGAAGCTTACTCTCAAATGGAGGAAAACAATTTGTATATATTACATGTGGCCGGGGGGGTACATACACTACCTCAGTGTGAATGCAAATGACCAACCAAATGGGGGAAAGTTCACGATGGGTGAATCTGGGTAAAGAGTATTTCTTTATACTCTTTATACAGTGTTTCTTTATACTATCCTTGCAGCTTTTCTGTCAGCTTGGATTTATTCCAAATAAAAGATTTTTTAAAGGTTGGTGTTTGGCATGCACAAAAAATTAAGGATAATAGAGCAGGCTTCTGAAAGCAGAAGGTATGATAACGTCAGATATTCTGAAGGACTGCCATGTGGAAGGATTAAGACTTTGAATTTAGCTAATCTTATTTTAAATCGGCCTGCTTTGTGTAATACCATTACAGCACATTCAAGAGTTCAGGGCTAGAATGAGAGGTAGTTCTTTAAGCTTTATGGAGTCTTCAGTATCATTCCGTACAGAGAGGTGCAAAGTCCTATGATTCTAAGTGTTCATCAGGAGGAGTAAATGAGTGAAAGGGATTAGGTGTAGGAGAATGGGAACCAGTGGGAACTTGTGAGCAGTGTCTTCTCTATAGGCTTCCAGATACAATTAAAGACAAAAAACAAACTCTGTATAGCAATCTTGTTGGCTGTGTCTGGCCTGGGAGTGGCCAGCTATGACCCCTAATCTTACCTAATCCATTTTTTTTCCCAGGTGAGCAAACGGGTACCAAAAGTCATGAAGCAAGTGTGTAAGATAAAGAAAGGTGTAAATGTGTGCATGTATATCAAAACACACCATTTTTAATGAAAGAAATTAATATCCGCACATGTGTACTTCTGTACAATTTTGGGTAATATATAATTTTAAGCTGTTTACAAATAACACGTAATGCTTCAAATATTACATAATGTTGATAATACATTTCTAGCAGAAATAAATATATTGCACTTAAAAAGAACTTCATTTGATGTTACTTCATAGTATTAAGCTTATAACTCTTTTTTCATAAAACATTTCCCCTGCCCTTCCCCCCACCCCCAACACACACACTTCATTACAGTGACTGTTCTCACGCAATTCATTAAGCAAATGAACACAGCAAACGACAGAACTGTGATAGAGTCTACTAAAGAGGCTATATCCTTTAGGAAATAAAAGACATTCTTTCATGTTTCTGAAAATAAGAAAAAAAATGAATACACATTTTAATGTATCAGAAGTAAAATACAACAAATTGTATTTTTTGTCCAGATGTATTATTTTACCAATGTTTTTATTTTCTTATTATCAGGGGAAGGGATTAGAATTGAGGGAAGGACAGAGAAAGAAGGGCCAGAAAATACTTACGGATTATTTGCCTATCAAATATTTATAAATGAACCTTTGTGTATCTAAGCATGCTGAAGAAAGATAAATATTAGAATATTTTATAACTGGCATGGAATATTAGGGAAGAAATTATTTTATGGTTTTCTAAAGTTTTAAGAATCTGTAACCTTCCCTTTGCTTGCTTACAGAGAATCCTTGCATTCTGAAATAATATAAAAACATGTAAAATCCATTCTTCCACCCAAGCTGTCTAAAGGAGTCAGCTGAAAATCTTTTCTGTGTCTACTGCTTTCTTCCTTTCTAGTCTAGACTAGGGTATAATAGCTTTGTTTTTAATGATTATCAATTCCATACATGTTTATTAATGTAGTTTCCTTACTTAGTAGAAGACTGAATAAAAATACTGTTTTTCTTGCAATATGTGACCCTGCACATTACATAACTGAGTTTTTGGAACTTTTGTTGCTGTGTCATGGCTGTTTGCATATTTAATAGGGTGATAAAGTCTTTCCATTTTAGTCGAAGCTTATTTTTCTCAATAGAATTCAGCTTAAATATTAGTAAGATGGCCTGGAAAGCTAACATGAAATTTAGAAATGGGTTAAATACCCTAACCTCTCTCTGAAAAACCCATAGGCAGTATGGGAATAGAGATCCTTTTCTCCCAAAGCTATTTTTTCTTGGGCATTTGGAGGGTGTCTTTTTTCTTTTTTTGCATGAGGGGTTGGAGATGTTGTGGCTGGAGAAGTATAGTAACAGATGTAGATGAGAGTGGGGGAGGGGAGATCTTGGAATACTCCAGAAGTTAATGTAACTTCTATAGTATGACTCTACACAGGGTTTTTCTTTTTAATACCCAAAAAGATACCAGGGTATCTTTTTAATACCTCCCATTCAGTGCCATCTACTAGGAATAACAACAAAACTTTGTTAGAAACTCAAAAGGACTCGTAGTGCAACCTAAATTCATTAATACAGAACTTGTAACCTAATAATTTGTGATATATTTAACACCTATATACTGCTAAGCGTGGACAGAGGAGAGGAAGACTTGAAAAAGTAGTAAAAGAAAGAACTGAACTTACTCAGCATTATTTATACGTGCTTTAAAAACAAATCAGGTCTACAGAACCTACTAAGATATGAATTAATCCCTTCAGGTTAGATAAAGCAGTTCTGGAAGGGCCTCATTTTAGCAGCACTGCACATTAGCCATGCATTTTGATACTGTAATAAACCTTGGGGGAAACCCTGGATTTATTCCAAATATACTATAACTCATGCCCTGAATTATTCAATTGGCTTTCCCACTATCTAGTTCTTGCAATTACTTTTGGTAGGATAGATTTTAGACTTTAAAATCTTAAATACCCAAACAGTTAAAGAATCAACAACTAGAATAGCTCAGAAAGACCCCGGTTGGAGTAAATTTCTACCCTTGGTTCTCATGGCTAGGATGACTTTAATCAGTTTAAGCTCCATGTACCTTGTGCTTTTTATCTCTGGTTCAAATAATGCCAGATACTTCAAGAATATATCCAATTTAGAATTTCAGGTGTTATTTCCAAAGAGCATGCTTTGGTATCCTAGTTTTTGCTTTTCTCTAAGCGCTCTACTTATTTTTAGCCTTATATTGCTTAATTACAATATCAAGTTATGAAGTCAGGAAATACTGGTGTAAAACCATATTTAGCAAAAACATACAACCCTACTTTAAGATATGTCAATTGGGAAAAATGTCTAAGTGGTATTGAACTGATTCTGCCATTCTCATCGGAAAAGATTCACTTTAGTAGACCAGTAATTTACCAGAGTATCAAGTAGCATCATGTTAAATAGCATCTAGTTTTGTTATTCCTGCCGTAAGCAGCAGCACCGTGTATTGAAAGGAGCACTTGGCAACAGGCCAACTATTAAGTGTCAGATCCCTATCCTAATCTGTATGGTTATTTAAACATTACTCATGGCTGCTTTTTTAAAGAAATGCATTATCTATGCTATGTTTGAAAACAAACTACCTGTGGATACTATAGCATTACATGCAAGAAGTTAAAAATGAGCCTATGATGTCTGCCATAGGACCTGGAGATGCTTGGCTGGCACAACCCACACTTCTCCATAAGTAAACTATGGGACATAGTGGAGAAAAACAATTGGCAAGTCCAGCAACAATGGCATCACATAGACAGGCTATGCCATTATGCCTTGTCTCATAGACTAGAAATGCCCCAGAAAAGCATTTGGTATGGAAAAGCATAACAGAACAACGAAATAAAATTCCATGCAGTCTGATGTGATAAGTATATTGTGTTTACTCCCGCTTCTACTCTCAGCAGTGATATTTCCCATCTCTTTTAACAGGTTCAGTACTTTTACAGTCAGAACAAAGTAGATACAAAATTTAAATTAGGTTAAGATAGAGTTTTGGGGAACACTATAAAGAAGACAGGTTATACCTCATAGCTAGAATGTATTATATCTAAAGTTGAAGGACTATAAACTTCACTAAATTTCTGTTGTTAAGGAAATGGACTGTTAAAAAATTCCAAATACACTTCCCTGACTGTAAATGCTTAGATACATGTTGCCACCCAATACAGAGATCATATATCGCTAAAATATCCTCAATTACTAAACACTAAAGGAAGGCTTAAGAAGACATTAAGAATGCAAAATAGAGGGTAAATGCTTTACATTGATTTACAAGCACTGCCGGTGTTTTAGTCAGGGGGTCACTGAGTTGACCTATGATTTCATATAATGGACTAGAAAAATGGTAAAGGAGTCACTGAATGAACGGTAAGAAAGAAGGACAAACCAGATATAGGTGCGCATAAGTCCTTGTAAGCATAGGTTAAATGGTGGCTATACGGGCATTCAGAATGGTCACTCACAAATCCCTGTCAATCAGTGGTACCAGCTAATCTAATAACAAAGCAGATTTACCAAAAAATGAGAATTTGGCCCAGGACATTTTACCACCCAAAAGGTCTCCCAAAGCTAAACTGAAAATGAAGAGACCTTTGGTACCCATGGCAGAGAAATTCCCTTCAGAACAGGGCAACTGTCTTGTTATTGCAGACTGAGAGAAAGTCTCATGTGGTATCTCATAGAGGCTTTAGAAATGTTCCTCAGTGAGTAAGTCAGTAGTGCACTTAGAATGCAGCCCAGAAAAATAAAACCTCAGCTTTACGATGTAACACATAGAGCCTCTTGCTTCAAAATTGTGTATAGGTTTTTCCTACACAAATGACAAGTAATTGCAAGAAAGAGAATTAGGAAGAAAGACGACAAGACTGGGAAAAAGAGCTTGTCAGGTACTGGCCCTTCAGTATTACAAAAAGAACTTTGTAAAGTCATTACTACCTATTCATCCACAAAATAGGATGCTTCGGCATTGTCTCAGCCCCTTCTCGAGCAAACTAATACAAAGGGAAACTAAACATGCTTAAGCTACAACACTACAAATCTTTCTCTATTGGCTCCCATTTTTCTAGAGGGAGAAATGGACTTAAGTTAGTCACTATGCATTACAGTCGGTATGTTATATATATTGCCTCTTTGAAGATTCTTTTAACCTGTGGAAAGCAGAAAGAAAACCATATCTACACATTGATTTTATACATTACTGCATTGACACAGCATTTTTAACTGCTAGGTATAATGCACCTTAAGATTCATCTGCCTTGTGTTATTAAATTTCCTGGATAAGTTAGTATACTATTGGCTGCTGGACTTAGGCTGGCTAAGTCTACGTTGATTCTCTCTCGAACCCAAGAGCTGTCCCCAAACTACACATGACTCCCGGTCTGTGGTGCACTCCCTCAGCAGTAGGTTTAATTGAGTCCAGCTCTCCTCTTTAATAGGTCCCATGTCTCCTGGAGAGCTCCTGCTCTAACACCTGACATCCCACCCACCCAACCCTGCCCCATATTTCCATACCCATTTGCACATTCTAGATCTGGATTCTCCTAGGTTTAGAAGAGTCATACAAATGGTGTCATCACAGCAGAGGAATGGCGCAGTCCTTGGATAGCAGCGTAGGGCCCCTGCTGAAAGTAGTGATGGTACCGGGGCATGTGGAATGAGGGGAATGTCGGGCCACTCCCCTGCATTGAGCTGGCAATAGCTGATGGTGTCAGAGGCATCCCAAGTCGGCCATAGGGTGGCAACGAGCCCTGTATAGGATGAGGAATGGGGGTTGCTATGGATGCTGTGCTGGTGCCCAGTGCAGTCAGGGGCTGGGGGTGCTGAAACCCGGGGAAACTGGATGAAGAGGACACCCAGGAGCTGAGAGACAAGTTCTCGGATGTTGTAAAGGCTGACCCTGGAAGGAAAAGAACTCATTAGACTAGGAACTCTATTTTAGTGTGCAAATCAAGAATTACATTATCTGTAAGGACTGATTTTTTTTTAATATATAATCTGCAATTTAAAAAGACAAGCATGTCAACCATGAGTCACAGCTACCTTTCCAGGTAAGATATCATTTATACTATATATGGAAGAGAAAATTTACTAAATAGAAAAAGAACTCATTAGATAGTCTACATACTCCCAGAGAATGGCCAAAACACTAGAACCTTGCCTAGAAGTGATAACTGGATCCCTTTAAAGGAGCCCAGATGCTATGTGTCCTGACCTCGACAACATGCCTGGAAGGGAGGCTGCACATATGAGCCTCAACAAACTCACTGGTTTCTAAAAGCATTGTGAAAACTCCCAAAAATGGTTTTCTTTTTAGAGCTTCCATAATTCTTTATTAAATATTTGACAAGTTGAGGGGCACCTGGGTGGCTCAGTTAAGCCACTGCCTTCGGCTCAGGTCATGATCTCAGGGTCTTGGGATCGAGCCCCACATTGGGCTCTCTGCTCAAGCAGGGAGCCTGCTTATCCCTCTCTCTCTGCGTGCCTCTCTGCCTACTTGTGATCTCTCTCTCTGTCAAATAAATATATAAAATCTTTAAAAAATATACCCAACAAGTGGCAAGAGTAAGATTTTCTTATATAACAGCACAAGTTTAAACAAAAGTTGACAATGAATTTTCTAACTGTATAATTAATTAATTACTAGTGGTCCATTTGGATTTAGTTTCAAGAAATGTCCTGTATTTTGACAGATTACCCTATTCCATATAAAGGACATAAAAATATGACAGAGGGCTCTGTCCCCACATGAACATCCCTGTGTTCAGGGTTAGGCACCTTCTGGACTCCCAGCTGCAAAGTGTTCCTCTGTGAGCCTTTGGGACAGAGGAACTTATCAGTATTCCCCCACTGTCACCACTGGGGCCACTGCCTGTACATAATGTTCTTCACTAGGAAAATCTTCTTCTAAAAAGTGTTTTCTGGGGTACCTGGGTGGCTCAGTGGATTAAGCATCTGCCTTTGGCTCATGTCATGATCCTAGGGTCTTGGATTGAGCCCCACACTGGGCTCCCTGCTTAGTTGGGAGTTTGCTTCTCCCTCTCCCTCAGTCCTTCCCCACCCCTGCTCATGCATGTGTGAGCTCTCAAATTAATAAAAACTTTTAAAAAATAAAGCAAAATAAAAGTGTTGTAAAACTATGTATGAATTCTGTTACGCTGAAAAGAAATTAAAAAAAATTTAAAAATTTTTTTAAAAAGTGTTTTCCATTTTAGTCATCGATCCTAATGAGATAGTTCTGGAATATCTTATAAGAGAAACAGATACAGTCCCTGATTTCAGATTATAAAATTGGGGTTCAGAAAGACTAAAGGACTGCACCCAGAGTCCATCAGATCTTTGGTGGTAGATCACAGACAAGTAACTCCTGAGCCCTGACTCAGAGGCTTGATGTCCTTTCACTAGAAAATCACAGGAAACTATCAGGTAGAAAAATTACTTAAGACTCTGAAGCAAAATAATAAGTTGTATGAAAATCAGCCTCAGGAGCTGTCCTTCCTCAAGAGACTCCTGAAATACTTTTGGGGCAGAATGCTCCCTGAGAACAAGTTTCATCACCTACTTTTCTTTCTCATTCTGGGTGCTCTTGCTCCCAGCAATTACTCAACCTGGTAGCTGTCTTACCTCGATTCTGTGTTGTCTGAACCTCATCCCCCAGCACATCCTCTTCTCCTCCATAGGTACGGATGGGTGAGCGGGCATAGGAATGCTTCTGGATCAGGCTCTCCACACTTTCCCTAAGTTAGAGAAGGACACATCCTGAATAAACTACAAAGCCCTTGGAGATGGAGATGGGTCTGAAAGATAATTTACTAGTCAGTAAAACCATCTTCTCAGCCAAAAGTTGCCCACTTCAGGGAAAGGTGACATTCAAAACATGTACATTTTATGCCACTATAGACTACTCAGAAATATGACCTCAGACATGCAAATATAAGCAAACATAACTGGATAGGATAGGGAAAATCCCTGGAAATCCTACAACATGGAGGACAAAGAGGTGAACAAGGAGCCGGAATGTAGAGTTTAGGAACATGCTAATGTAGAGTTTAATGATTTGAAAAATGAGGGAGTGAAAATCCTGAGGCGCTACAACGACTCTTCTAACTTCATCGGCTAATGAATATAAAACAAAGGTTTGACTGATAGAACTGCACTGGCTCCGCATCTGATGAAATGCCGGCCAGAAGTTCAGAATGTCATTAGTCATAAACAGAGAACATTCACTAGTAAACCCAGGAAGCACACAAAGTATGTGACAATATGGGTAGTTGGGATAATGTACACTTTGAGATTCCTGTTGCTTTAAAACTGAAAATTACAGAAAATCTCTAAAGAACACACAAAATGGCCATTAGGAAATTGAAACCCCCTAAATAAATTGGTCCATTGACTTTGAAAGTGGTCTTCCTATTGAAACATAGTCTAACAAAGAATGCAGTTAACTTTAAAAATGAGAATTATATTGGTATTGACCCATTTGACCAGCTGTTGTTTTGGGGGGGGCGGGAGGAGCCAGCAAGAGTTTAGCCAAAGAATTCTTTGCCAAAAATGCAAGTTGATAGCAGGATACAGGCTTACATAGTATACATCTCTAAAATAGCTGTGGCCTAAAGATCAACATACCAAAGGACAGAAAAAAGAATTAAACAATTGAAAAAATTGTGTGTTGAATTTCACATTGAAGGGACAAGGAAAGCAAGTAAAATGTCACAATAGCTTTTCAAAATGTAACATCTGCCAACATTTCACATAAATATATAAACTTTACTGGTGAAAAAATACTAACAGTGAAACTGGCCTTCTAGAAAACTTGTATACTCAGAAATGAAAGCACTTTGTCATATTACATAGCTTGCAAATGAGAACATAAGGGTAAGCTTAAAAGAAAAGTTAATTGTAGCAACTATTCAAGTTACATCTCCATTCCCAGGGAGTTTTAAAATAAGCATACAGTACCAACATGCAGTCAAAATGATTGGGATCCATATCCAATAAATTAATATATAGCTAGCTTAAAAAGTAAAATCATTCCATGTTTATTGATATGGAAAGAACTCTAATATAGAGTAAGTGAAAAAATACAGAAGATATATAGGTATAAAGTATGTCACCATTTGTGAATTTAAAACAAGGAATATATATGTTTGTATATGCATAATATTTCTGGAATGTACCAGTTTCAGAACAGGAAACTGCCTAGAATATGTCGTCTCTGTATGGTGGAACTGGGGATTTGAGGGATTGGAGCAATGTTTCCCAACTTTGTCTTGACTCTCAAATTTGTCCCAGTTCCACTTGAGTCCCCTGGGGCTCTTAACAAAGAAAAACTAAATTGAGGTGTAATTAATATACAACAAATGGTATATATTTAAAGTGTACAATTTGACCAGTTTTGGGCGTATGTGACCAGTGACACCACCACCACAAGTAAGATGACAAACACATCTAACACTGACAAAAGCTTCCTCATGCTTCCTGGTCCCCACCCCAACAAGTCTGACCGTGGAAACCACTAATATGATTTCTGTTCCTACAGATTAGTTTGCATTTTCTAAAACTGTATAAAAATGAAATCATACCTCATGTTTTCTTTTTTTTATGTTTTCTTTATTAATCTGGCTTCTTTCCACTCAGCATAACTATTTTGAGATCCATCATGTTGGAGCGTATTATCAATAGTTGAATCTTATTCTGAGTAGCGCTGTGGTCCAAGCTATAGTATGGACTATAGTTTACCTATTCACCTGTTGAGCAACATTTGCCTTGTTTCTAATTTCTGTTACACAGGAAACTGTTACCCATACTCACGTAAACTTTTTTTAAGTGGACATATGCTTTCACATCTTATTTTCTAAAAAGGTTTTTAGTTACCAAAAAGGTTTTTAATTACAAATTTCAAAACTACCAGTCTGAAACCATAAGAGACTCTTAATCTCACAAAACTGCTGGGGGGAGGGGGGAGGGAGGTATGGAGAGGGAGGGGGGGCTATGGACATTGGGGAAGGTATGTGCGATGGTGAGTGCTGTGAAGTGTGTAAAGCTGGCGATTCACAGACCTGTACCCCTGGGGCTAATAATACATTATATGTTAATTAAAAAAACTATCAGTCTGTTTCTTCTTGAATGAATTTTAGTAGTTTGTGTCTTCAAGGAATTTGTCCATTTCATCTAAATTGTTGAAATTATAAGCTAAGTATTCATAATATTGCTTTATTATCCTTCATTTCAGTATCTGCAGAATCTGTAGTGAAGTTACTCCTCTTTTTCCTAGCTATGATAGCTTGTGTCTTCTCCCCTTTTTCCCAGTCAGTTTGAGTCGAGGACTGCCAATCTTAATAATCTGCTTTGCTTTTGGTCCCACTGATTTACTCTATTGTTTTCCTGTTTTCTATTCCACTTACTTCCATACTGGTGTTTATTATTTCCTTTCTTCCACTTACTTTGGGTTCTTGTTTGTTTGTTCTTCTTTCCTAGTTTCTTGACATAAAGCTGCAGTCATGGATTTGAGGTTTCTGTTCACTTCTACAGCAGGAATGTAGGGGTGGCTCAGTCAGATAAGCGTCTGACTCTTGGTTTCAGATAAGGTTATGATCTTGGTGTTGTGGGATCAAGTTTGCATTGGGCTCCGCACTCAGTGTAGAGTCTGCTTAAGATTCTCTCTCCCTCTGCCCTTCCCCTGGCTTGCTCTAGTTCTATCTCAAATAAATAAATCTTTAAAAAATAAAAATAAATTGGGAATGTAGCCTATAAATTTCCTCTATTTTTGGCAGCATCCTCCAAGTTTTTATGGGCTATATTTTCATTTTCATTTGATTCAAGATATTTTCTAATTTCCTTGTTGATATCTCCCATGACCCTTGGGTTATTTAGACATATGTTATTTAGTTTCCAAATGTTTGGGAATTTTCCAGTTATCTTCCTGTTACTACTGCTTTCTAATATAATTCCATTGTGGTCAGAGAACATACTTTGTATGATTCAAATCCCTTTAAATTTATTGGGACCTGTTTTTTGGCACAGGGTATTATCTATCTTAGTAAATGTTCTGTGTGCACTTGGAAAAGAAAGTATATTCTGCTGATGTAGGACAGAGAATTTTATAAGTGTCAGTTGGGTGAAGTTGGTTAACAGAGTTGCTTAAATCTTCTTTATTTTTACTCATGTTCTACTTGTTCTGTAAGTTTTTGAGAGAGGAATAGTGAGGTCTCCAACTATAATTGTTTGTTTTTCTATTTCTCCTTACAGTTCTGTCAGTTTTGCTTCATGTACTGTACTGTGAAGGTCTGTTAGGCGCATAAATATGTAGGACTGTATGGTCTCCTGATGAATTGAACCCTTTAGAGGCATACCTCGGAGAGACTGTAGATTCAGTTCCAGGCCACCCCAATAACATAAATATAGCAATAGAGCAAGTCAAATGAATTTTTTGGTTTCCTGGTACATATAAAAGTTATGTTTACACTACACTGGAGTCTATTAAGTATACTATAGCGTTATGTCTAACAAAAACAATGTATATACTTTAATTAAAAAATACTTCATTGTTAAAAAATGCTAACCCCATCTGAGCCTTCAGGAAGTAGTAATCTTTTTGCTGGTAGAGGGTCTTGCCTCATTGCTGATGGCTGCTGACTGATCAGGGTGGCAGTGCTGAAGGCTGGGATGACTGTGACAATTTCTTCAAATAAGACAATGAAGTTTGCCATATAGATTGACTCTTCCTTTCACAAATGATTCCTCTGGGGCATGTGATGCTATCTGATAGCATTTTACCCACAGTAGAACTTATTTCAAAGTTGGAATCAATACTCTCAAACCATTACTGCTGCCTTATCAACCAAGTTTATGTAATATTCTAAACCCTTTGTTGTCATTTCACCAATCTTCACAGCCTCTTCACCAGGAGTAGATTCCATCTCAAGAAACCACTTTCTTTGATCATCCCTAAGATGCACCTCCTCACCCATTAAAGTTTTATCATGAGCTCATGGCAATTCAATCACATCTTCAGGCTCCAATTCTAACGTTACTTCTTTTGCAATTTCTGCCCCATCTGCAGTTACTTCCTCCACTGAAGTCTTGAATCTTCAATTTGTAAAAAATGCAGCCTCTACAAATCACAACAAAGCAATGTGCAATGTAATGCAGTACGCCTGCTTCAGTATGAAATGATCTACTATATCCATGGTAAGTTCTTTGCTCTGAAATCTGTGATATCAATAAAGTTATTCCAGTCTTTCTTTTGACTAGTGTAAACATGTATATTTTTTCTATTGCTTTCTTTGAACTTGTTGCCTTTATATATAAAATGCATTTCTTAAAAGGCAGCATATATCGGGATTGTGCTTTTTAATCCAAATGGACAATCTCTCCCCTTTAATTGGGGTATTTAGTGCATATATATTTAATGTGATTATTAATATGGCTAGGTTGAAGTCTGTCATCTTTCTATTTGCTTCTTACCTTCTCATCTGCTATTTACCCTTTTCTTTTTTTGTCTTCTTTTAGGTTTTGTCTGCTTTATTCTTTCATTTCATCTCCTTTGTTCGTTCACTAGCCATAACTTTTGTTATTTTAGTAGTTGACTTAGTATCATAGTAAATATTTTTAACTTACTGTAATTTACTAGGCAAATAATATGATACCACTTCAAGTATACTCAAGATTTATAATAATATGTTTCCATTTCTCCCTTCCATTCTTTGTGCTATTGTCAAACATTTTACTTTTACATGAATCCGGCATTACATTGTTGCTGTTTTGATTAAACAATTATTTTTTAAAAGATGTAAATAATATGAAATCTGATCAACTTATCCTTGTAGTTACCAATCCCACTGCTCTTCATTCCTTTGTGTAGATCCAGATTGACATCTAATCTTCTTTCTACCCAAAGGACTCCCTTTAACATATTTGTAGTATATTTTGCTGATGGTGAATTCTTTTAGCTTTCATATATCTGAAAAATGTCTTCATTTTACTTTTCTTTTGAAGATATTTTTGCTGAGTATAGGATTCTATGTTGACAGACATGTGTTCTTTCTGTACTTCAAAAATGGTGCTCTACTATCTCCTCACCTACTTTTTTTTCCTATTTACTTTGTTTTGTAAAGAAATCTGCTGCCATCCTTATTTTTGTTCCTTTTATGTGATATCTTTACTTCCCTGGTTGCTTTCAGTACTTTCGCTTCATCATACATTCGAGCAATGTTAGTATGATGGGCCCTGGTGTTATTTCTTCAAGCTTCTTGAGCCTCTTTGGATTATGTGTTTTAAGTTGTCATTAAATTAGAAAAAAAATTTGGATATTACTACTTAAATATAATTCTTCTCCCACCAACCCCCAACTTCCCACCTATCTTTTAGGGTCTCCAATTACACATGTATTAGACTGCTTAAAGTTTTCTCATAATTTACCAATATGCTTCATCTTTAAAAATTTCTCTTTGTTCTCTGTGTTTCACTTTGGATAGTTTCTATTGTGTGTCTTCAGTAGAATTTTGATTTGAATATTTTGGACATCTTCCATCTCTCTAATTTTTTGAACATAGATATAATAATTGTTTTAATGTCCTTGTCTTATAATTGTAATATTTGTGCCAATTTTATTTATTTTTTAGTTTAGCTATTTTTTTTAATTTCATTTCTTTTCAGCGTAACAGAATTCATAACTTTACAACACACCCAGTGCTCCATGCAATGCGTGCCCTCCATAATACCCACCACCTGGCTCCCCCAACCTCCCACCCCCCGCCCCTTCAAAACCCTCAGGTTATTTTTCAGAGTCCATAGTCTCTCATGGTTCATCTCCCCCCCAATTTCCCTCAACTCCCTTCTCCTCTCCATCTCCCCATGACCTCCGTGTTATTTGTTATGCTCTGCAAATAAGTGAAACCATATGATAATTGACTCTCTCTGCTTGACTTATTTCACTCAGCATAATCTCTTCCAGTCCCGTCCATGTTGCTACAAAAGTTGGGTATTCATCCTTTCTGATGGAGGCATAATACTCCATAGTGTATATTTTTAGTTGACAAGTTTATCACATTATTGATCATATTTTCCTACCTCTTTATACTTCTGTTAGTTTTTTATTAGATGCAAGACTGAATTTTATCTTCTTGGGTGGATGTTTTTGTATTCCTATAAATATTCTTGAGCTTTGTTCTGGGATATAATTAAGTTACTTCGAAATAATCTGATCCTTTTGGGTCTTGCTTTCAAGATTTCTGAGGGGAAGATTGGAACACTGTTTTAATTTTTCCTCAGCATTGAAGCAAAAACCTTCTGAGAATTCTATCAAATACCCTGCAAATCAGAAGGTTTTCCAGTTTATCTGCTAGATGTCAGAGGAGGCACTATTCCCACTCCTGTATAAATACCAGACTCTGTTTCCTCTAATCTTTTCAGGGGTGTCCTCCCCCTCCTCCAGCCTGTGGTAGTTTCCTTGGATGCATGTGCTAATCAGATCTCTGCTGAACAGTCAAGAGGGATCCCCTAAAGATCTTTGGAGTTCCCTTATCCTGCTCTTATCCTACTAATGTCCTGTGGATTCTGCAGATACTTAGCTCTAACTGTTAAACTCGGGAAATTTGCCAAGCTCTGCCTGTATTCTCTCCCCTTGTGCTACAGCCTAGATATACTCTCAAACCAGAGAACATATGCTAGTGCCATCATAGGGCTCACCTCATTTGATTCCCAGCCCTTGGGGATTACTGTCTTTTTTTGCCTAATGTCCAATATAATAAAAAAATTTGTTTTGTATATTCTTAATTATTTAAGCCAATAGAGTATACTTGGTTCTTGCTACTTTATCTTTACCTGAAGCAATGTCTCTCCTGGAGATCTTGTAAAAATTTGAAAACCCAGGCCACACCAACAGAATAAGTAAACCACAATCTCTGGGGGTGAGACACAGGCTTTGGTAATTGTTAAAGTTCCCCCAAGTGACTCCAATGGGAATGCAAATTTAAGAACAGAGGAAAGGTATGTGATGGATGTTTTTCACCAGATACTCCCCTGTACCCTCTGAACTTTGAACATATATATTATTTATTCAAAATTAACTTGAAATCATAAAAATGTCATGAAAGTAATACCCTACCAATTAACAACAAAAAAAAAAAAACCCAACTGCTGAACTAAACACCAATACTTGGTAAATTTCTTATAATGAATTGATAAAACTTATCATTATCATGCTGATTTTTATATAGTATTGAAGTATATTTATATAGTACAGCATTTAAGGTAGAGTGGTATATTGGAAATACATGGGCTTTAAAGTCATTTATCGAATGAATGAATGTTTAGATGAATAGGTGGACCACCTAGAATCATTTCACATTCTAGTTCTGTTACTTCCTTAATCTCTCTTCATCTCTAAATTGAGGAACATAATACCAGCCTCACATGGCCATTTATTCATCCAAAAATATACTAAATTACTTATAATGAACAAGGGACTATTTTAAGAATTGTGGATATAGCAATAAACAAAACATAAAAATCCCTAACAGGACAGTAGTCTAGAGGGAAAAGAGAGAGGGAGACATTAAGAAAAATATGAAGCACATTAGGTGATGATAACAGTGCTATGGAAGAATAAAAACAAAACAGGAACTAGTGATAAGAACTGTAACTGTGAGGATTAACTATGATAAGGCATTTGAACTGGCCAAAACAGAGTCTGGCACATAGGAGTACTTAGTAACCCATAAAAGTATCTAAAGCAGGTAAAAATATTTTATTTATTCTCTTAGATTATATTTGTCTCCAATTTATTCTACGCATCTGAATAATCATAATTCAGAATAATGAGATCCAAACAGGACATTTTTTTTTCTTGGTGACAGAATACTACAGTCAGCAGAGAATTTGACTACAGTGTTATCTGCAGTTCTACTATAAAATTATATCTATCATGGAGATAAAATGTTAAGCTTAAGCAAATCCATATCACGTGTTTAAAAGTGAAACCTATTTTTAAAAATCTCTTGAACAGACTTGTTGAATACTTTGACTTAGATGTATTGAGATGAAAATAGTTCATCATTTACTAAGAGGCATAGTAAATACATTAAATGCAAAATTAATGGAAAGGATAATCTGGCATGACATGGATGCTAATTAATCAATTTGCCAACTACCCTATATTTTAACCTTTATATGCCCACACTCTGGTAATGTCGGACCCCCCAAGCCTTAACAGCAGATGTCACTTCCTCAAGGACTTAATTCACTACAATATTAGAGAGTGACTGTTTTTGTGGTAACTCAGGTCATTAAGAAAAAAGGCAAGTAAGCTTGGCAACCCTTACTAAAATGAAACTGTAACATACCAAGCTGATGGCATTTTAGTCCTTTTAGTCATACCAGTGTGTGTCATACTGTTAATATTTAAATTTCATATTTAATATTTAATTATTTAAATGAACTTAGGTGGTTATCTTCACATGAGAGAGGAACTTGCTTCAAATACCCTAGGAAACATTTTCTCGCCATAGAGTTACAAAGGAATGGCCATCAATGAGCCCATTTTGGATGATCTATTTCTGAGGTATATTCCTCTTCCCATCCTGTGTACATAAACTGCTTAATCCAAGCATTTAAATTCAAAACCAAAATGTAGTATTTGCTTCTCTAAAAGTACCCTTATATAAAATCACTTAAACATCTTTCACATACACACCCAGATAAATCACTTCCCAAATATCATAATGAATCACTGCCTTCTGAAGTATCTTGCTTTTCTGTAAGAAGTACATTATATTCATTTTGTCCTTGGTAGATCACTGGTATCATTACTTATTCTCATCTCTAAGAGGGAGGAAAAAAAGGATTTTATCGAAGTGATTTACTTGTGTCAGGCCTGGAAGTGAACTGAAAGCAATGGCAGTGCTTATATAAAGGATGGCATAATTGAATTATTGCCTTTTAAGTGATTGAAAACAGTGGTGCAATATCAGGGCCATCTCTTTGAAGATGTTGCAAAGAGTAGACAGCCCACTTTGTTTACTTTGTGTCTAATCCCTGTTTCTAGCAGGATGAAAAGTGCAAAGAATTTGTTAGCCTAGAAACCCTATTGCAAGGACTTCTAAAATACTGTACCCTGAAAAATAAGGGATGACTCACCTAATGGGTTAAGTGACTTAGGTATCACAAGCTATGACAGTGTCTTGTAATGCTCAAATCTCTAAAATCCCAAAGCAAGAGACCATAGCTTTAGTAGGCTTCCTTTGGATTTAATAGATAAATAAAATAGCGTACCATTACTAAAGTACCATTATAGGCCGTTCTAAATATCTAATACTATATTATTTTTCTAGGCAGAAAAAGTACATTATTACCTTACATATCTTTAAAAGATCTCTTTTGACTACCATGTAGCCATCAATTCCAAGAATAATATATATGTGAGAGATGCTATCATAGTCAGAAGGTGGGCAAGATTAAGGGTAGCTACAATAATTATGTTGATCCTGCCAAAACGTTCAGACCTGTTTGAAGTCACTGTTTGTTCAAACTCTAGATAAGCAAAACCAACACCCTCTATCAGTATTGGAACTGATCACCCATCATTGTCTCTGAAACTGGAGTGCAAATTTCTCAGTGTTCAGAAAGCAGCGTTCAGAAAGCAAAACCTTCCTTTTCTCCTCACTTCTTCCTTTGCACCATCACTATACCTAATATATTTCTCTTCTACCGTACTTACTAGTTTGATCACAGTCATATGTTGGCATGACTGTCTCTACTACTGTGCTGTTGGCCTTGAAACAAGGAGAGAACAATACTTTATCTAGGCAGTAATTCTCAAACTTCATTGTGTGTTGTGGACTCAATGTCTGTGTCTCCCACAAAATTCCCATGTTGACATCTTAATTTGCAGTGTGATGGAAGTAGGAGGCAGGGCCTTTGGTAGACAATTAGGTCTTGAGGGTGGAGCCTAGGACTAATGGGATTAGTGCCCTTGTAAAAGGAAACAGGAAAGCTTCCTTTGGTTTTCTCTTTTCTGCTTTTCAGCCATGTGAGGACACACTGAGAAGATGGCTATGAACCAGGAAGCAGGCCCTTATCAAACACTGAATCGGCCAGCTTCCAGAACCATGAGAAATAAAGATCTAGTGTTTAAGCCACTCAGCCTGTGGCATTATTGTTAGAGCAGCCCAAACTAAGACAGTGTGCATCAGAATTAACTGGTGGACTTGTCAAAACCTTATTTTTACCAATATTTTTACCTTGTTGAGCCCCACCCTTGAGTTTCTGATTCTGTAGGTCTGAGGTATGGCCTGAGAACATGATTTCCTGTGTGTTTCCAGGGGATGCTGATGCTGCTGACACAGAGACCACATTTGGAGAACCACTGCCCCTAGTGGTTACAAGTCATGGTTACTTGTCATGGTTACAAGTATGTTCACTGGCACTTCCTTAGCTTGAATCCTAGCTCTACCACTTGTGAGTTGTGTGCCTGTGGGCAAATTGCTTCACTACTCCATGCCTCAGTTTCTTCATCTGTAAAATGAGAATATTAATATGGTCTAGCTCTTAAGGTTATTATTAAGATTCAATGAATTAACATACATAGAGAGCTGGGATATAATAAGCATTAATAAATGTTTATAGATAAAATTAAATTCTTGCTGTTACCATTGAGTAGCAAGATCAGGTGTTCCTAAAGCTGGTTACAGAATCATGACCATTTTAGATAACATTAGGACTTACAGATACTATAACTTGCCATATTTCATTTAAACCATCCTATACTATACAGGTCAGGGAGAAAATTAAATAGAATTTCAATTTGCATTCTAACTTTCTCTCCTAAATATAGGCCTGGAAAAAAACTGTTTAGGGAGAAAATGTCAAATCCATTAAAATCAATTCTAATTTATAAGAAACAAAATATTTAAAGTTGTTCTTACTCATCAATTTGTTCAAGTTTACATCGTCTTCCTGGGCCTCTGTAAATAACTCCTTGTCACAATATTTCCCCAAAGATATATGCAGATAATGTTATAAATTACTGGAAGACAATATATCAATATGTGTAGCTTCCACAAAGTACTTAATAAATGAAAACTTTAGATAATACAATTTGAGATGCATTATAAATCATTAATTTTGAGAACTGAAATATATAATACAATTCATCTTAGAAAAGCAAAATAACTCTAATTATTTAAAAAGCTTTTAGACTTCACTTTATTATTTATTTCACTTAATCCTACTGGTTTTTCTTTCCAGTAGTAATATATATTTCTGGTTTTCTATTATCACTAGCAACTTAAATAAGTAAACTGGACCAATTGAGGGTAGAGGGGAGAAGCTATTATGTTTAGTTTCTAAGTCTTACAGCTGTGGCAACTAGAAGAAAGCTCAAAGAAAGCAAAGTACAGATCACTCAGCCTCTAAATAAACTTTAATAAATTGTGAGATAGGGAACAAATGTCCTTCATACACAGATAGAAAGACACAAGCAAGAAAAAACAAAAGAGGACAACTTACAAATATAAGCCAATTGTGAATAACTGTGCTACTCTAATTACCTGACTTACTGGTTTGTTTAACACTACTTTGTAAAATAAATGCTTCCTCTTATAAGCTCTGGATAAATGAATTAACATTTTCAGTTCAGAAACACAGCTTGCTAGTTAAAGGAATATTGCAGTGACTGTAAATTGAAAAAAAATTAATTCTGTTAAAAGCCATCGCTTCCTTGAGATTGTTGTCAACAGATCATTTTACTTTATTCAACTAATAGATTTTATTTAGTAGCAGACTTTAATCCAGTTACTAAACAAAACTGCTTTTCTTTTATGCATGTAGGCTCTTAGACTATCTCTCCTTTGGAAATGATTTTAAAAAAATGTTTCTTTCCTAAGAAGGTGTATGACTGGATTCCTTATTTGGATCTGGGTTTTGATTTCTTCTATAAAATGAGGGTATGATAGGCAGCTGGTGGGCTGGATTAGATGATCTCTAAGATTCATATGGTGCTAATGACTTCCTAGAAAGCTTGGCTTCAGTGTTTTTTTGGAAGTTTAACCACAAACTATCAAGGCACACTTAAGTATAAACAATATAATTTAAAATATTTTTCTTATGTTGTAATCTGTACTTAAGAAAGAACTATATGCCAATAATTAAAAATAAAGTCATTTTCATTTACACAAGATTGCAGTATCAAATACTGCTCAATCAGCTCAGATAAAATTCAGTTTTTAACTCTTTGATTTCTGTCTCTTCATTCCGAGCAACATCACATTCCTGGGGTATGTTCCTCAAGCAGAGATGACACAGAAGTCTTCTGTCCTCCCCTATTGCAGAAAGCCCTGGCCAGCTCTGTGGCTCCTGTTATGGCAAGTGGTTCCCAGGGGAAAACTGTGGATCACTGGGAGCAGGGGCAGATCCAAAGGGCAGGGTTTTAGCAGACTTCACTGAAATTATATTTCAGTTTTACATTATTACAGACACTGCTTAATCTACTTTGTAGAATCTCCGTAATGCTCAAGTATCATTGTATTCATGAAAGATTAAGGGAATTGGCAAGTTTTATGAGCATAACTATTTCTCTATTCACTCAGTTGAAGCTTAATCTACTTATTTTTTCAGCTAATATGGTCCCTCCTCCTAATATACGTTACTTCTCTCCTTTGCCTAAATCTATTCTGCTGGTTTTTCTCCAAATATAGGATGTAAAAGTGATATGAGAATTTATGTTGTTGGCTATCTGGGCAACAACTATGAGGCTGGACTAACCACTTCACAAAATGCATAACTTCGGGATTCCTGAATATCAGAGTTCTCTTTTTTCAAAAGCTAGCCAAAATGCTTAGAAGAAAGTCCAATATCAGCAGAAAACCTGAGAAGAGGTAAGTGCAGATGGAAAGGAAAGATGAGCTAAAAGCACAAAGAAATCTCACTCTAGACCAAACCTCAAGAAAAAGGTAACTATTATGTCCAATGAGATGTCCTTCAGCAGATGAATGGATAAAGCAGATGTGGTTCATATATACTATGGAATATTACTCAGTCATCAGGAGGGATGAATATCTATCATTTGCATTGACATGGATAGAGCTGGAGGAGATTATGCTAAATGAAATCAGTCAATCATAGAAAGATAATTATCATATTGTTTACTCATATGTGGAACACAGGAATAGCACAGAAGACCACAGGGGAAGGGAGGGAAAACTGAATGGGAGAAAATCAGAGAGGGAGACAAACCATGAGAGACTATGGACTCCAGGAAACAAACTGAGAGTTATAGAAGGGAGGGGGTAGGGGGATGGGGTAACTGGGTGATGGGCAGTAAGGAGGGCATGTGTCGTGATGAGCACTGGGTGTTATATGCAACTAATGAATCATTGAACACTACATCAAAAACTAATGATGACTAGATGTTGGCTATTTGAACATAATAATAAAGAAAAGAGGAGAGTTTTAAAGAAATAACTGTACTATCAGACATCTGGAAAGAGTATTGAGCATGGTATCCATTCCACTCTACCAAGCAGTCCATCAAAATCGTGCAAGTGCCAGGTGTCTGGAGGGGATCCATGTTGTAGAAAACGGAAATCCATGTTGTAGAAAAGGGAAATCCACATAATCCTCCCATTTCACTTCACCCATGAATTTCCACCTCTCTGCCTCTCAAGGTATCAGCAGAGCTTTTGACAATTCAAAACTGATTCCCCTGGGAAGCTTATTAGAATATAGTGAAGGGAGAGTCTTAGATTATACTCCAATGACTACTCATTATAAGGAAGCACAAGGTACAAGGGGAGTAAATGAGTAACATTTCAGAGGACTGATGGCACTTTCTTTCCATCCCTTAACGACACCTATGAGTGAAGAAAACAGGGACACAGCAAGTACAAGTAATCCTCTTCTGGGAACAAGAGATCCTCCTCTGTCTTTTGATCAAGGACAATAAGGAAAAACAAGGAAATCTTTTGGTCATTCCAGAGAAGAGACTATATCACTTAAATGGGAAAGAATATTAGATTGCTATCAGAGGGTGACAGCCACACTTTACATCAGGAGACAATAACAACATAGTTAAGATATGGTAGGAAAGAAAATGTGAGGCAAGGATTGTCTATCAAGTCACACTGACTTTTACAAATAAAAACCACAAACTCATGTTCATGCAAAAGACAAGGAGTACTGGCCCCACAAGCTTTTCTTGAGGCATCTAGCAGAAAAGGAGCTTCAGAAAACCAAAATGGGGAGACAATGACATAAGATGCATCTGTGGTCATTATATCTATATTTACTTGAAGAACTAAGATTAAACCATGGTGATAAGAAAGTACATGTGGAGGCGCCTGGGTGGCTCAGTTGGTTAAGTGTCTGCCTTCAGCTCAGGTCATGATCTTATGGTCCTGGGATCAAGCCCTGCATCAGGCTCCCTGCTCAGTGGGGAGTCTGCTCCTCCCCCTCCCCCTGCTCTCTCTTTCTCTCTCTAATAGGCAAATAAAATCTTTAAAACAAAAAAAGAAAGAGTACCTGTGTGATGAGTCTATACTCTGACAAGATAAATCAAATACAATTCTCAAGAATGGGAGGAGGGTGGGGAAGGAAGATGGTAAGTAGAATAAGGTTGTCTGTCATCTCTATTTATTAACTGAGATTAAAGGGTAATGACTTCAAATGCTTAAAAACAGGGAAAGTGGGGGAAAGAGAAAAGTTACTAGTTAATTTCAATTCTGTTCATAGGAGGAGACCTACAGAAAATTAGAAACAGGGGACTAGGAGTTTTTAAAAGACATTAGTGTAAAGGAAAACAGAGTAAGAGTACAAACCTCACTAGATACCAAAAAATAATAGTATAAAAAAAGGTTCCTAATAAGACAGACCACACAGCAAGAGATTATTTACATAAGACTTGTTTATCTATTTAAATATAACAAAACAACTGAACAACTAAATTCAAACATATTAATATATACATTACATATATACTTTATATGTTTTATACGTATGTAGTATGTATGTACAACCCATAATATTAATGTACATTGCCATGTGGAAAAAAACAAGGTAGAAAATGTAGAGAGCATGTTAACATTTAAGAAAAAGAGGAAAAAATATATAAATATATACCTGCTTATATTAAAAAGCATGCTGGAAGGATAAATAGTCCATTGTTTTGTTTTTTTTTAAATGGTTACTTATAGGAGAAGGAAGAAATAGGGTGGAAGGGGTTGGGAGAGAATCTTGAGATCTTCGAATAAGCCATGTTCTGTAGATCTGTCTTAAAGCCATGTAAATCATTTATTAAATAATCATGTAAGAAAATTACATTTTTAATTCAAAAAAAAAAACCACAGAGAATACAGTAAAACAAATTAACCTAAATGTATATCACTGGGTAATAAGAAAAACTGCATAGGGAAATGCTCCCAAATGACTTTAGAAGACTCTAGTAGTGAAAGAAGAAAAAGAAACTAAACGAACCAGAAACACCCTGGCAGAATCTACACTAACGATGAAAAGAACCACCACAAAAATATTTTCAGCTATTTTTAGTTGCCACATTGTTGCAGGTATGTGATTCACATATCGTGAGACTGCTGTGTATCTGCGCACTCTGAGATAAAGCAAATGAGTAATGACAGAACGGTCCATCATTCCCTGTATTAGGGAGAGCTGGATTCACAGCATGAGAGAAGAGATACAGACAGAAGAAGGAAGAGGTTGCGTAAAAGCCCGACCGCCCTGAATTTAAATGAAAAGAGTTAGTTTAAACTCATGTTGGATTTTATCTTTAAAGTCCACGGGCATGTGCCCACCCTCTTCAAACTGAAAGCTTAGGTGGAGAGGTGGTGGCTCACATTTTACTTATTTGAAGTTTGAGTACTCGATTCTTATACATTTCAAGGATGTTACTTTGCCATTTTAAAACGCAAACCTGAAAAATATTAGAAAAAGCATTTTCTAATTCCCTCACAATAAACCAGATGATGTTTTAGGAGTCTTTCTCATATCTGCTTTCCCAAAAGCCTTTCATACTGTTCTCTGAAGACCCTGAAAGTTTTTAGTGATCAGAGAAAAAAAAAAAAAGTTACAGCCTATTTTCCAATTATTCATCACAGTTCAGGTTCAAGATTAGAAAATGGATAAAAATAACATAGATAATTGCAATCTACAGTCTGGGTTGTATGCATGCCTGGGTTGCCACTTTGTTGCCCTACTCGGTCACCTTTCTTTGGCTTGAACTATAGGCACTAAAATGACCCTGTGAGCATGCCTAACTACCACTGTATATAGGAAGGACAAGGTGCTGGCAGAGATCACATCTCACCAGCTCTGTCAACAGGCTCAAAATGAAATTCTGAGTTTTTTCATTTTAACCCAGAAAGAGGAAAAAAAATCATCCTATGGACATAAAATTGCTGGGTAGGACTTTTCCTTGCTGTTAGTATTTCCATGGCCCCTTAAAGCTCGAAGCCAGGAATCAGCAAGCTTTTTCTAAAAAGGCCAGACAGTAAATGTTTGAAGCCTCACATGTTTTATGGTCTCTGTGAGAGCCACTCCACTCTGTCTCTGTAGCAAAAAAGCAGCCACATGCAATACGTGAACTGAAAAAACATGACTGTGACCCAATAAAATTTTATTTATATACAATAAAATTTAATTTCATATTATTTTTGCATGTCACAAAGCATTCTTTTTTCTTTCAAGCATTTAAAAATGCAAAGACCATTCTTACCATATGGACTCTACCAAACTGGCAGCCAGTAGTTTGCCAACCCCTGCTCTAAGCTACTTACCTGATTAGAGGTGGGCCCACTGACCCTGCACTGCTCCTCACGAATACCTTACTGCCTCAGAAGCTCCACAGGGAAGCTAAGAGCGCTGTCAGAACCAAACACTACTTTCTTTTTAGCACTGTAAATCATTATGAAAGATCTAGAAATTACCCATAAACTGTGAACCTCTTCAGCAAAGTGGCCAAAACATTTGTTGTTCCATGGTTTGATACAGGTAAAACTTCTATCCATTCCCAGAACATTAGATTTGCAACTTTCCTGAAGTTTCCTTCCTCATCTAAATTAATAGAGTGGCTGTGAGCTCTGAGCAAAAAGACCTGATTCCTATTGGGCTTGTGTCCAAATTTCATGTGTTTGAAAGTTTTATTCAATGCCAGGGGATTTTAAACTTATTGTATTAAGACTTTCAGTACAAATCCTGAATGAATAAGGTGAGATAAACCTATGTATTTAATTCTCTGTCCCAGGGACATGACTGAGAAAACAAAAGAAACTCAAGAAATCAGGTACAATGCCAACTACACACTTAAGATATTTTAGCCACAAACACAAGAGGGTGAGGGAAGCATCAAGCTGTGTGCCTGGTCATCACTGTACAAGGGAGAAAGCTAGCTGGGGAGGGAACAAATGAAAAGGACTCTGCCAGAGCTTTACCTACACCCCACCTTGGAGCAGCAGAGATTAATAATAAAGACAGGTCTTTGAGCAGCTGACTGGGAACAGATTCTCACGCTGCTGGAGGCTAGGACTAAGGAATCCCGCCACAGTGCTCTCAGCTAGCACAGGGTGGTTATGGGATACTGGAGATGGTGGGTCCGGGACTATGGCTAGCTCTGGAGCAGGGCTGCGAGGCTGCTCTGCCGGATGGGTGGGAAGTGTGGTGTAGATGATTTCTAGCTGCTGAGGCAGACTGAGAGAGGAGGTTGGTCCCTGCACGGTGAGAACTCCCTTTCCAAGGCTATGTTCACCCACCTGCCATAACTCCCTACGTTAAACAGAGTAATTATACTTCCACAGTGACAAATTATAATAAATTTAAATTATCATCCCATTCTTGGGTCTGCACCTGAAAGATTTAACAAAGATCCACATGCTTTTATTCAAAATTAATCTCAACTTCAAACACTAAGAAAACAGACATCCTGTTCTATAGATGACCTAGGGCAAAGTAATTGGACATTCACAAAATATTCAGCAATTCAAGAGATGAAAATGAATTTCAAAAAGCAGAACAAGTGCTCTCTTTTAAAACTGACTTGTTTCAAGACAAGGAGAGATATTTTAATTCTCTAATTTATATTTTCAAATTTGCAGCAAGATTTAATACCCTCTCTTAACAAAGCAGGCACTAATGGGCATGAAAAGGAAACCATATGAATGGGAAAGTATACTCAGAAATGACAAAGTAATAATCACCACATCCTAAAAGAACTCAATACCCAAAACACTGGATGCCACAGAAAAAATAATCAACAAGTTAGAAGTCTTATATAAGAAATTTTCCCAGCACCAGAGTAAAAAGTTAAGGAGATGAAAATTATTAAACAGAGAAGAGAAACAGGGAATAGATTTAGGAGATCTAACATACATAGTAATAGGAGTTTTAGAAGGTCTGACTAAAGCAGACCACTTAGAAGCAAAACGAGGAGGAGATAAAGAAGAATGAGAAGATAATTTGCCCAAGCTGAAAAACCAAATTGAGTTTTGAATTTAAAGCATTTAATTATAGAGTAAATACTAATTTTTACAAATCTACAACTGGACAAATACTGACACAATTTCTCAATTTCAAAGAAAATATTCTAAAAGCATTTTTTCCAGATAGAAAAAAGGTAAGTTTCCAACAAAGGGAAGACAGTGGCTTTTATTCCTCAGTATTTAAAAGCCGGATGGCGAAGGACAGCTGAAAGAGTTCTGAGGGAAAAAACTATGACCACAATGGCGGCAGATCCTCGAGGATAAGCAAAAATTCATAAAGAAAAAGGAGCCACATATCCTTCCCTGGCCAATTACTTAACATTTACCAACAACTGAGAGTAAAGTCAGAACACAATTCCAAACATTGGAGAGATTATAGAAATGAGCAATTAACAATGGAATGACTAGAATTCAATTTAAATGATTGTAGTTGAGGTACTATGAGCCTTACAAAAAAATTCTGAGAAAGAAAAAGATACACTAAATCTGGATTTGAAATCCCAGATTATTTAAACCAAAATTATGGGTTGAAGGAGGGGTAGTAGAAAGAAGAATCAAACACTAAGTATCTCCTATTTTACAAGAAAAGAAAGTGTATAGTTTCTGACAGTAACAGAGAAATCAACTTTATAATTATGTCTTTTAGAATTTAAAAGCATAATTATTTAAAAAATACAATTAACATTAGAGAAAGGACTTTGGTTTCAGACAAACTAAAGTGGGTGTGAGGCTCAGCTCACACACAAATTGTGTGAATAAATAAACCAGTCCCTCTAAACTTTGCTATGTCATCTGCCAAATAGGAACAAAATGGTTATTATTGGATTATAGGATTATTTTGGATTATATAGGGTTATTTTGACGAGTGACAAAAATCAAGTGTGTAAAGCATATAGTTCATTGCCTGACTAAAACTTGATAAATATAACAAAAGAAGAAAAAATAAAAATGTAAAGTAAATAGCTGAATTAAACATAGAGCAGAAATACCAAACATATCAGTTTTTACAATATTGGGAGATGGATTACATTTCTCTATTAAAACACAAAGACCATCAGACAAAATTTTTTAAACTACAGGTATTACAGTTACAGAGTATCTTTAAATCTACAGATACTCTGGGTGGGGCACCTGGGTGACTCTGTTGGTTAAGTGACTGCCTTCGGCTTAGGTCATGATCCCAGCGTCCTGGGATTGAGCACACATGGGACTCCCTGCTCAGTGTGGAGCCTGCTTCTCCCTCTCCCTTTGCTCATACTGTCTCTCTCTCACTCTTTTCCAAATAAATAAAATCTTTAAAACTATAGATATTGTGTAGATACACATCATTATTTACTCAACAAGTATGTTGAGTGTGTACTATGTACCAGCCACTATTCTAAGATCTAGGATATAGTAGGAAACAAAAGACAAAGTCCTGGGGCCCCTGGGTGGCTCAGTTGGTTAAGCGGCTGCCTTTGGCTCAGGTCATGATCCCCCAGGGTCCTGGAATGGAGGCTCACATCTGCTTCCCTGTTCATCGGGGAGTCTGTTTCTCCCTTTCCCTCTACCCCTCCTCAACTTGTATGCTCTCTCACTCTCTCAAATAAAATCTCTTAAAAAAGGCGGGGGGGGCACCTGGGTGGTTCAGTGGATTGAGCCTCTGCCTTTGGCACAGGTCATGATCTCAGGGTCCTGGGATCGAGTCCCGCATCGGGCTCTCTGCTCAGCAAGGAGCCTGCTTCCTCCTCTCTCTCTTTGCCTGCCTCTTTGCCTACTTGTGATCTCTGTCAAATAAATAAATTAAAAATCTTAAAAAAAAAAAAAAGACAAAGCCTTAGACCTATTCAGATTTGAGGGCAGCATATTCCTTGCAGAGGATTAAAGTATAAAGGCCCTATGGCAAACCTAGTCCTGGGTATGCTAAGAAAAGTGAGCAAGAGAAAGAAAGGTATAAGAGTTCAGAGACAGACCTGAGAAGGCTGGGGTCAGATTCCACAGGGCCTTTCAAGCCATGTCTGAACTGGGATTTTACCATCACTGAGAAGGTGAGTCATTAGAGAGCTCTGAGCAAGAATGATGCGGTCCAACTTGTTTTCTTCAACAAGATCCTTCTGACTGTTGTACTAGAAATGGATTTAAGGGCAGTAAGAGTAGAGGTAGAAAGACCAATGTGGAGATTAATGTAACAATCTAGGAAAGAGATGATGGAATCACAGATAAAGGTGATAGGAGTGGAGATGACAAGTAGTAATTGGATTCCTCTGAACAGTCTGAAGGATTAACTGACTGTTTGGATGTGGGAAATGAAAGAAAAAGAGGAGCCAAGGATGACCGCCAGCCTTCTGGCCGGAGCAATGGGAAGGATGCAGCTGTCTGCAGCACAGATGGGAAGAGTAAGGAAAGAACAGGCATGGAAGAGTATGACTGGGCATTCCTGTTGCAGATATGTGAAATTCGAGGTGTCCTAGCAGGAGAGGGAAGAGTAAATGAAATAGCCAGTCAGATCTTTGACTCTGAGAGGCCAGAAGCAGAGATGTAAATCTGATAGTGATCAGCATACAATGGCACAAAACTGGGTCAGATTAACCATGGAAGTAGGTGCAGACTGAGAAAAACAGGTCCCAGGACCAAGGCCCAGAACACATCACTGTCTAAAGACAGAGGACAAGAGGAAGAACCAAACAGGTTGGGGGTAGGAAAGAATGGCCAATAGAGGAGAATAAAAACCAGAAGAGTGAGAGGTCTTAGAAGCAAGGAGGAAAGTAGGAGAGAATAAACAGCAGTGCCAAACCCGACTGACAGGCCAAAGCAGATGAGGACTGAGAGTGACCATTGGATTTAGCAATGCAGAGGTCACCAGTGACAAGGGTGGAATGGTGGAGAAGGGGGTGAAAGTCTGAAAGGCAGGGTAGGAAAGACAAAGGGAAGAGAATACACACAACTCTTAAGCAGCTTTACTATGAGACGGAGCAGAAAACTGAAGAGCCGGTAATTGAAGAGACAAGTGGAATCAAGAGAAGGTTTGTTCCTTCATGGAAGAAATGTCAGGGTATTTGATGATGCAAGAGAGAGGGGGGTATCCTGCTGTAGTAACAAGAGATTTTTAAAAATTAAAAGGCAAATAAAGCAAAAAAAATTTTTTTAAGATTTTATTTATTTATTTGACAGAGATCACAGGGAGGCAGAAAGGCAGGTAGAGAGAGAGGGGGAAGCAGGCTCCCTGCTGAGCAGAGAGCCTGATGCAGGGCTCGATCCCAGGACCCTGAGATCATGACCTGAGCTGAAGGCAGAGGCTTTAACCCACTGAGCCACCCAGGCACGCCTAAAGCAAAAATTTTTAAAGCATAGTAATATTATACTAGGCAAAGTAGAATCCAAGACAAAAAGCATTAAATGGGATATATTTACTGATAAACTATGGAACTTAAGTAGTTTAATAAGTCTTCCCCATAAGAGTACTGCACCCAAGGGCACCTGGGTGGCTCAGTCGGTTAAGTGTCTGCCTTCTGCTCAGGTCATGATGCCAGGGTCCTGGAATCAAGCCCCACATCTGCTCCTTCCTCACCTCCCATTCATGCTCTCTTGCTCTCTCTCTCTTAAAATAAATGGATAAAATCTTTACAGGAAAAAAAAAAAAGTACTGCACCCAGATGAATTTATAGGCACGACTATAAAATCACTTCCTTGCTATTTAAACTGATCCAGACAACAAAGAGAAGGAACATATTTCAACTCATTTGAAGAAACTAGCAGAAACCTGATACCAAAAACTGACAGAAAGAAAGAAGAAAAAAGACGAATCTGTTTTAAAGATTGATTAAAAAAACAAACAAACTTAAGTAAAATACAAGTAAATTAAATTCACCATGTATTATAAGAAAGCCAGATAAAATCAAGACAGGATTTATTTTAGGAATAAATGGAAAATTCAACATAGACACTATGAGTATAATTGATACTATTATTATTTTAAAGTAGAAAAATAAAACTGTCTCAAATGTTAAAAGAGCATTAAATATAATTTCAACTAATATTCATAATAACAAAAAATTCTTTAGGCATAGAAGAGTATTGCCTCAATATGATAAAGAATATCCTCTTGAAACCCATAGCCAATGAAAATCATATATAATGACCAAACATTAGAGGCATTGTTAAACAAGTCAAGAACAAGAGAAAATGCCAACAGTCATCATTACTTTTCAGTAGGGTCCTGGAAAATTTAAGTCAGTTCAATACAAGGAAAAGACATTTTTAAAAGCATAGCTATTAAAAAAAAATAGATAAAATTATCATTTTTTACAAATTATATAGCAATCTAACTGGAAAATTCAAGAGACTAAAAGGAAAAATTATTAAAACTATTTTTTTGAAGTTAAGTAAAATGGCAGTATGCCAAAGACATAGAAATCAATAGCTTTTTACAGACTAAACTAGGTAGATTTCTAATTAAAAATTCTACTTCCAAAAGCAAGCTCTTTCCTCCCAAAAAACTCTACTACAGTACTATTCAATACAAAGGTAGTGTGAGCCATATATGCAATTTTAAATACTCTAGATATCACATTTTTTTAAAATAGGTGAAATTAATTTTAATATATTTTATTTACCCAACATAGGTCCAAAATATTATTTTAACACCTAACACTATTTTAAAACTGTTCTTGAGGTATTTTCCTTCTTTGTTCAAGGAGCCTTCAAAATCATGGGGTTTGTTTTTTGTACTTACAGCACATCTCAATGTAGAAAAGCCACATTTCAAGCCCGCACTAGCCATCTGTGGGCAGTAGCTATTGATTAAATTGGACAGTGTAGCTCTAGTAGACCTAGCTGTAATCCTAAGAAAATATAGGCAGAACTTACAAACTTGAAAATATCAAAAGTTCTGGGGCACCTGGGTGGCTCAGTGAGTTAAGCCTCTGCCTTTGGCTCAGGTCATGATCTCAGAGTCCTGGGATCCAGCCCCACCATCGAGCACCTGCCTCTGGCTCTCTGCTCAGCAGGGAGCCTGCTTCACCCCGACCCCACTACCCCCGGCCCCTGTCCCCACCTCTCTGCCTACTTGTGATTTGTCTGTCAAATAAAAAAAAAAAAAAATCTTAAAAAAAAAAGGAAAGAAAATATCAAAACTTCTAAAGAACTTAAGAAGACATTTCAGTAAAAGGACAAATATATGACATATTCCTAGAAGGAAGTTCCAAAACTGTAAAGATACCAATTTTCTCTCCCAAATCACTGTATAAATTGAACATAAGCCCAGTCAAAATTCCAAAGACTTTTTTGGGAAGACCTGACAAAATGGTTCCAAAGACTGGAAGTGTAAATATCAACGAATATAAAGAAAATTTGAAAATAACAAGTAAAAAGGTTTGGAATTTGCCATATCAAGTATCTAAGTATCATCAAATATTTATGTATTTTATCAATTTACAGAAATAAAAACAATATTGGAAGATCAATAAAGAGACTACAAAAACTACTACAGGCAAAAATTTAGTATATGATGGAATTACAAATACATAGGAAAGGAATATGTTAGTTAATACATAGTATTGGAACCACTTATAAAATATAGACATGTCCCTGTATATTTTTAATAATATTTTCATGATAAAATATTCTATTTATCAAAAACATACATAGAAAGCTAATTTCAAACTGATAAAATGGTTCCAATATATAAGCAATAAAAATACTAATGTCAGTAGCTTACATAGATCAATAAAAGATAAACAATCCAAAAGAAAAAAAAAAGCTAATGACATAAACAGGCCAATTTACAAAAGAAAGTACAAATTTCCTATCAAATTGGCAAAGATGAAAAATTATGTTTGACAAGGGTACAAGAAATGGGCACTCTTGACAATGCCATGGACAATCATTCTTGAGGGAAACCTGGCAGTTTGTATGAAAAGACTTAAAAGCATGTATTATCTTTCCCATTATATAAAGTATATAAACTAGGCAAAATCATAAAGACAGAAAGTAGAACAGATGTTACCAGGGGCTGGGGGAGGAGGAATGGAGAGTACTATTTAATGAGTACAGATTTTCTACTTAGGATGATGGAAACACTGTAAATATAAATGTAAAATGTAATATGGGGATGGTTGCACAACATTGTGAATATACTTAATGCCACTGAATTGTTTACTTAAAAATGATTATAAAGGGGGCACCTGGTTGGCTCAGTGGGTTAAGCCTCTGCCTTCAGCTCAGGTCATGATCTCAGGGTCCTGGGGTCGAGCCCCCATCGGGCTCTCTGCTCAGCAGGGAGCCTGCTTCCCCTCCCTCTGCCTGCCTCTCTGCCTACTTGTGATCTCTGTCAAATAAATAAACAAAATCTTTTTTAAAAAATGATTAAAATGGTAAACTTTATGTTGCATTTGTTACCATGATTTTTTAAAAATTCCATTGCATGGCTGTACACATTTATTAAACTGTTTTTCTATTAGTGAATATTTAGGTCTTTATCAAAGTTTTAACAAATAAAAAGATTATGATTTTAAAAAGTATATCCCTTTCTGCCCATAGGTCCTGTCCTCACACTTTAATAAAACCGCCATTTGGCACAAAAAAATAAAGATTAAATAAAAATTTAAAAAGTATATACCTAGCATTTTTATTTGTTAGTATTTGTCCTATGGTAATAATAAAGAATATAGGAAAGGTATATATTTTCCTCCTAGCTCTGTCTGTAATAATGAAAAGTGGGAAATCTAAATAACTCAGATATAGGATTGGTCAAATAAATGATCATATACAGTAGAAAATTAGGCAGCCATTAAAAAGTATACTACAGACATATCTACTGATATTAAGCAGAAATGATTAAAAATAGATATATGCAGGGCGCCTGGGTAGCTCAGCCAGTTAAAGCCTCTGCCTTTGCCTTGGGTCGTGATCCCAGGGTCCTGGGATCAAGCCCCACATCAGGCTCCCTGCTCAGCAGGGAGCCTGCTTCCTCCTCTCTCTCTGCCTGCCTCTCTGCCTACTTGTGATCTCTCTCCTTCTGTCAAATAAATAAATAAAATATTAAAAAATAAAAAAATTAAAATAGTATATATGTAAACTTTAAAGGAAGTAAATGTTCATACATGCATAGGAAAGTACCTGGAAGAATATCTTTGCCAGTGGTTATCTCTGAGTGCATGGGATTTGTTACTTATTTAAGCTCTTTTTCTTATTTGTTAGTATTTTTCTACATGAACATGAACTCTCTTTGGAGGAAAAAAAAAAGACTAACAAAAGAAAATTTTGAAGAAATCACTGAAAAATGCTCCTAGTTATTTTTCCTCAAAAGTAACACCATGCTTTCCCTTACTGTACAAAGTCCCCCCCCCCAAAAAAAAGAAAACACTAAGTGACAGTCTGTTTATTATTCTCTCACATGCCAGCAGATAATTCTTTTCCTGAACAAAATAACTATAAATTCAGTTATATTAAGAAATCCCTTTGGGCTTTTGGTTTGCTTCTAAGCTGTCCATTACAGGTATATGTGCAAAGCATCTAATGAATGAAGGAGATGCTGTCACTGGAGAGTAAGGCTACACATGGAGCATTTGAGACATTCAAGTGTCTGCACAGGACCTAGTAAAATGAGAGCAGGGAAACTGTAATGCCTTATATAGTATCCCAAACGCTTGTGCAATTGTAGAGGAAATAATACAATGAGTTCGGAGGTATAAGGCAAACAGATCCAGTCCCAACAGCATATTTCTTTGGGAGTCCCACACAGAAGTTGTAAATCTGGAACAGGAAACTTGAAATCATTAAGGTCACATATTTATAACATCATATTCAATTAGGTTAGAAAAGTGCAATTTCTGTCATCATGTCATAAAAAGATGTGTTTTTGTCTCAGATCTCTTATAGGAAAAGTCCCCTATATTGTTACAGATAGGGCTGTTTTCAATCAGTTACAAGGAGCAATTCAATTACTAGATGGTTTAGTGCAGTAACTGACTCCAGACTAATTTAATTTCTTTAGGTCTCTAAAGATCAATTGATCTGATTTGACCCATCCCCAAAGGCTGTTTAGGGAAAATTCAGACTTAAATACCTGGAAATGAAATCCAAAACCTTGGCCAATTTCACACTAGTTAGGTCATCCTGCAAACTTTCAGCTGGTCACAGAAGATGCTCTCTTCGCCCTCAGACCATTGAAAGCTACTCAGCTTCATAGACATGTGAGTGCTCCCCACAGCAGGATGTTTATTTGATCAGTGGAAAATGTGCCTGCATGCATTATCAAATCTGCTGTTCTAAAGGGCAGTCTAAGGACTCGTATCTCCTGAGCACACGTGCAAATAAGGGGCTATTTTTACTCCAGGAGTAGTTTATTATGACTATTAGAAGTAGACATAAATGGGACAAAAAAATTATAATTATTTCACAATTTTGGATTTATAAAGTGTTTCATAAATGCCACCTTACTTGATTCTCATAATAAAATTCTCATAAAAAATTCTCATTAATAATAAATAAATAAAATTTATTAAATAAATAAATTTCTCATAAAAATTATAATTATTTCACATTTTTAGATTTATAAAGTGTTTCATAAATGCCACCTTACTTGATTCTCATAATAAACCTTTGAATGAGTGGGGTTAATTCTCCCAACTTCTAGGTGAGGGAACTTCTCCAGGATCTGGAGAAGTCTCTAGGAGACTTCTCCAGGATCACTCAGCCAGTAGAAGACAAAGCTGGGACTCTAACCCATGAGTTTGTCTCCCAGTAGATCATGCTCACCCCCTGATCTGAGACAGAAGGTAAAAACACACCACTATTGTCGCACTGAGCCACTGTCTTCATTCTCACCTGCTACCTGACTGAAACGGAGAGGTTCATTGCTTCTGGCTCTCCAGAAATAAGAGATGAAAAAGGTCATGCCGTAATGACAGCAGCCTTTATCAATGTACTTATTTGTCACCCACACTGCTAATGCCACATTCTCTCTGACTTGGGTCTCAAGGCGGATCTGCTTGCCTATGTCCCACCTCACTGGGGAGCTATCCATTTGGTGTCTCAGTGCAGTCTGCAATCGACTTTCAACCACAAGCTCAGGTTTCCTTCCCTGATCTCAGCACCCTCAACCATTTGTCAAGTTCTCCAATGACTTAATTTCTCCCTTCTACTTAAATCCCACAGCACCTGCTCCACTCTCAGCCTCTCCTGCTGGCTTCTCTGCCTCCCTACTGAGCCTCTATATCTTCTCCTCCAAATCAAAACAACCCCATTATACCTGCTACTTGGGAGGGCAGAGGGAAGGATCAGACAGATATTGCTAAAATGTGCAATGACCCCTTCATTTGCATTTCTAGGACAGGTTGGAGAGAAGTGGAAAAATCAGGAGACGTGACCATGTGTCAGGTAACAAAGAGTGTGACAGAAATGTGTAGCAGCTGGTGGGGAGGAAATCACACAAAGATTTGGAGGTAAAATACACCAGAGGCCTGGTGGCTAGGGTATACCACCTGTCAAATGTAGACTCCGGGCCACATAAAAGAAGTAGAGAAGATGAATAATAAGGTCTAAAGATCTAATGTATAACATAGTGACTAGAGTTGATAACACTGTATTGTATAATTGAAATCTGCCAAGAGAGTAGAACTTAAATATACTTACACAAAAAAGAAGTACAGAAAGTTCCATAGTATGGGTAAGGGATACAAATAATCAGTTAGGTTGAAAAACCTTCTCCCTAAAAAAATGCATTATTCTTTTGACATTCCTATGGGCAAGCTGTGGATCTCAACATAGATATTACTCACCACATAGAGGATTTCACACTGCAGAAACCATTTTAACTAAGTTAAAAGTGGAGTAAGTTACAGGCACATGATTCTCGTTTGTCTTCTTAAAGGTTCTGAGACCTGATGTCTCTCCTATTAAATATAAGCAGTCTATGCCGCAT
The DNA here is from genome assembly GCA_004024625.1 of Mellivora capensis. Taxonomy (NCBI): domain Eukaryota; kingdom Metazoa; phylum Chordata; class Mammalia; order Carnivora; family Mustelidae; genus Mellivora; species Mellivora capensis. The sequence goes on from PISX010003706.1 coordinate 67,853, forward strand.
TTAAAATATGGGCCTTGAATTAAAAGGCATCTCTTTGCTTCAAAGTTCCAAACTACTCATATTTTTCATGCTAGCAAATATGTCCACTTCAGAAAGCAAAGGCTATCAAGATTCCATGTCTCTGCAGATTGCCACCTAAGAGAGGAAGCTTAGCATCATTAAAAGAACCGAGTCTTTGATAAGGAAGAAATCCTCTTTTTTACAGTTGAGTCAATGTCCTGACCAAGAAACCACCTCCTCACAAACACAGATGCGGATGCGGCAGCTGTCCCAGTTTAAGCAGCCACATGTCTACAGGGCTTCTAGGTGGAAGGGAAGGTGGGGTGTGGGAATGGAGACTATCTATAGTTAGGTTATGGCACTTTGGCGTTGAAAGGACTATGTTCTTACAAACCCACTCTTCTCTTTATCTTATCTGGACAGAAAAGTAAATAGAAAATTCTCATTACCTCTCAATGTCAGTGAGCCTGGAGGAGTCCCGGAAGCCTTTGGCAAAAGGGTTGCTATCTATTTTCAGCTTGGTTATCTGCAACGGAATGAATGGGTAACAGAACAATGTCATTTCCGAGGTCAAGGAAGTGAAATCAGAAATAAAGAGTTTGTTCATTTCCCAGGCCACCCCAAGAATACTTAATGTTTCTTAGGATCTTGAGAAGGGTGGAAAGTGATAGAGAAATTCATGGGAAGGATGACTCACAGCCAGGTAGGACAACTGGTCAGGGAGGGCCTCAGAGATGAGGGATTTGAGGACTGGCTGGTCCTGGAAAATAGCCTGAAGGTCAATGGATAGAGACAGTTAGGGAGGGGGCCTTTCCTGAATGATGTGGCTGCCCAGTGAAGAATTTAAGAGAACCCTGAAAGGCTAGGGCTTGCCTGGAGAATGGGAGAGCCCTAGAAGGCCAGCATTGGTGGGTAATGGGGAACACAAACAAAAATGTTGCCTCCTGCTGACTTGGCAGCATCATTTGTGAATCCTATGAGCACATATAGATAACATAATGGAGAAAAAGAGCAAATGGCCAATAATAGTTTCATGTTCAATACTCTATTGAAATACAGGACATAAATACATGATATAAACCTTTCAGAATATAAATTTACCCCTGCTCCCCTTTCCATCTGACTAAATTAGAATCAACCAGTCTTTTCTTTTCCTATTTATAGACTATTTATAGTCTATATTTATATAGACTATTTATAGACTATTTATAGACTCTGTGCTTATATAAAAGAAAATATTCCCTAATAAGAATCATAGTCTGAAGTATTAAGTATCTAAGAAGAGCTAGTCATAATTCCCACAGCATTAGTATTAATGTAAAAAGATCCACTAAATCATATGCACGGTGCCTCCAAAGAAGCAGACATTAGGTTGTGAAGCAAAAAAAAAAAAAAAAAAAAAGCACTGATTAAAAGATACTTGACTTATAAAATTCCCGATTAGAGCCAAAAAGAACCCACAAGGACCAAGACACAGCTAGTCCCTATGTGAACTGGAACTTTAGACACCCTTAAAGACTGTCCTAGCTCACTGGCATCAGAACAAGAACCCACGCTAACCTTTAGAGAGAGATACACAAAATAATCTTAACCTGGAGAAAAGGTTATACGTTGAGGCATGTCCTCCTCATAAACACTAAACACAATCAAAATAGATAGCTTGAAATACTCTCTCACCAAAACGCAACTTCTTCTCTGATCAGAGTGTATGAACTATGCATTTTAAATCATTAACACCTAAAGAACTGCCTTTTTCATTACAAAAGAAAGGCATTATTTCCCTTTTCGAATTTTCTGAACATGAGCTAACCAATGCACATGCTGCAAAGAAGCTATTTACCTCACTTAAAATAGAACTTCGCACACTCTCCTATCCAGAGACCCCCCCTTTTTATGTCATGAACATTGACCAGTTATAAGATTGATTATTGGATAGTATTAATTTTTAATTTTTAAAAGGGCTTGCCAGTATCTCACAAATGCTCATTGTTCGCCTGTTCACTCTAGTGCAGCCAAAAAAAAAAAAAAAAAAAAAATTACTGATTTCCTTTTCAGCTTAGTTAATGGACATAGTAAACAAGGAAGGAAGGAGGAAAACTTCTTTGTGAATAACAACAGCTATTTTAAAATTTGCATGTAAAGAAAGACATAGAAACCTCTGAGGTTCTAAGGTGTGGCCATCCAGAGTGGCTGCCACCACTGTCATAGCCATGGATTTTCTCAGGGCTAGAGTCTGTTTCAGTCATCCTTCAGACTATGATTTAGTTTTGCAGGTCCACTTTCAGGATGCAGGAGAAAATTTTATTTGTGTCAAATACACTGGAAGCATCTTCAGAAAGCACAAGCAATTCGTATGCTCTAAGATTATAAAACACCAACAAGATTTTTAAATCCTCAGGTACTGCGTCTCTTTCTCCTGAATAATTACAAGTTTAAAATGCCTTCTATTTCTCAAACGCTTTCTAGTTCATGAAAATGCTTTCAAAGTAATTCATCGACAAATATTTAATGCAGACGGATGACTTATCATGCACTATGCTAAGTGTTGGACGGGCGGAGATAAAGAACATGCGCCCCCTGCCCTAGTGGCACTTCAACGTGCCAGGCACAAGCAGAGGGATACATAACTAATCAGAACTGAATCCGATTCACAGGCCGCCAAAGAGGGTCCTGACTCCACATCCACCGCGGTGTTAGTGATTTAAGGGTCAACCAAAGCAGATGAAAATTTCAAACTGCAACTGTGAGGAAGAACAATGAAGTCAAGCCTTCTTTCAAGCTCAGTCCCTATAAGCTAATTAATAGAATTTAAAAGGGAATAGATAAAATTTCATGGAGACAGTGGCAGATATCTGATAGAAAAAAGTCCTTGGACAGCCGTTCCTCTAAGATGTGGACTGTATCTCGCTTTGAGTCTTTCCAAACTAAAAGAATAGTAAGTATGACCTATCTATTGTGATGATTAAAGGGCTTTTGATCTGCTTGGTCCCTGTGAAGGATTTTGAAAATTGCTTTTCTCCATTATTTCCAAAAGGGAACGGCTGTTGGCTCTGAATGTGATGACTGTCATAGAGAGTAAATGCTCTGAGCATGAGTGTGTCGTTCAAGCAGGACATCACCATATCTAATATTACTGCCATAACCCTGAAGAAGTCAATTACATTCAACAAGTTTTCAGATTTCCTTGGAATTTTCTTTCATTATTAGAATGTTCTATTTCGAATATCTTACTAGTCTCCCTTTCATAATGCCCAGGCAGATCCCTGGTAACTTTTTTCTTTTTTTTTTTTCCACATTTTGATATAAGTTCAAACTATAGGAAAGTTTCGAGAACAGAATGAGGTACTCTCAAACACCTAGATTCACCAATTAGCTACAGCAATGATGTGACTTAAGTGTGTTAATTAGAAATGGAGCTTAAGGGGTGCCTGGGTAGCTCAGTGGATTAAGCCTCTGCTTTCGGCTCAGGTCATGATCTCAGGGTCCTGGGATTGAGCCTTGCATGATCTCAGGGTCCTGGGATTGAGCCTTGCATTGGGCTTTCTGCTCAGCGGGGAGTCTGCTCTCTCTTTCTCTTCCTTCTTGTGAATTCTGTCTGTCAAATAAGTAAATAAAAAATCTTAAAAAAAAATGGAGCTTAAGCCTTTCTCCATAGACCATTTTATCTAATTCCAGGGAAAAGTATTGCTTTTGGAAGTTAAAGGAAAAAAAGCTGAATGGATGTCTAGTTAATAAAATTATAGGGGGGCCCTGAAGTAACACTACAATTTTGAACAGGTTTTATGGAGTACTGATCAGCAGTACAAAGACTGTGAGTTAAACTTCTTATTGTACTCACCATGCTCACTGTGCTATCACCAGACTCTGAGTTTCCTGGGGTGTCAATAGTAAGCACCCCAAAAATGTTTGTTGAAGTTTGCTCCAAGTACAAGTAATCAGAAATAGGATTTCATCTTTTTACCAGTTATGGACTAGCAAAACTCTTCTTGAGTTTACAGAAATAGCACTTCATTTTGTTTCTAATTTTTAAGTAAAATAATTTTTAAATAGGATTTCAACATTCTAGGTAATCATGCATTTTTAAGAGGTCAGGCATAGATTTTATTCCACAGATATGTCAATAAAAACAGCAGTAATATAGAAAGAAATTTATTTCTGAAGATACAGTTTTATATCCCTTTATGCCATTTGGGATAACTGAAAAGGTCATACATCTGCGAATTGATGAGAAGGGACTCAAGTTACATACAGTGATCTGAGCTGGACATCATTCCATCTGGTCCCCGATACAGAATCCCTGCCACTATATGGGACGTTGCTGAACAACATGATCCATGTCAACAGTGATACCGCGTAAGGATCCCTAAAAGGCCAACTAACCAAATATGATATGTTTTAAAAAAAGAAACCCATATGAAACTACAGGTACAGCTTGTAACTCAAAAGCCAAATTTAAAAGCAGCATTGTTTTTCATTTGGTGAGGAAAAGGCGTTCCAGGGCAGTTTTGTGTGCTTATGAAATCCCGCAGTTCGGTGTGTGCTGCGGATAGGCAAATCACTGACTGATTCAGGCCAAAACACGCCGCTATTTTTTCACCTGTTATCTCAATAATATAGGACATAATGCATTTCTTTGCTAGAAAATTCACTCCCAACATCTCCTTTATCTATAGATAATAAACGTATGCCAAACTAGAGAACAAATTTTTGACACTGCCAGCTGCGAGAGGAGAAGGGGACATATCCCAGGGGTTCTTATTCCATGCCATGTGGGATCACTGGGCTCTGAATCCAGCCACAAGGTGGAATTGGCCCTCAGAGACCATTTCTCCAATTATCAGGAAAAGATCTGTCCAAAGGCATTTAAAAATGAAACCTGACCTACACTTCAACTGCACAGCAATGGTCAGCCTGCTCAAAAACAAGGTATGACCTTTAAATCTGAAATTATAAAATAGTTTGTTGAAAGTGTAATGTATTTAGGTTTTATCTAATAATGTAAAGAAATGAATCATTTCCTAAAAAAAAAAACAGCAAAATATGCCCCATTTTCATTTCTTATAAATAAAACTACCAGCCACAATACATGAGAAGCTTTTTCACAAATTCTGTTGAAAACTGATTTTACTTTTAATAGATATAAAAATAACAGTCCTGTCCAAAGTTTAAGAGATATGAAGATGATCCTAAAGGTGAACTTTTCAATCTTCCTCTCTTTTCTTTCTGTTCTTCATGCACGGAAAAGTTCTAATACTTAACACTAAGTACACGCTTATTTCCTATATATTTATTTTATTATATATCTGCTATGGGAAAATAGTACACAAGCATAGATATAGCCGTGGAAAAGTGGTAGATGTGGGGAGGTTTGAGAAAGAATCAAGGATAAGTTTAGAAAACTGCTGAAGACTAATGAAAATACTAATCCCAAACTGATTGTTTGATATGTTTATTGAACATGAATTTTGATTGGTCTTATGACTTTTTAAACCATCTGCAAAACTGGCTTATTAGCATACCAAATGAAATCTTTGACTATTACATGAATTTCAAATATATAAATGGCATGGAAATTATGGGTTAAAGGTGGATGTAAAGATAGAAACCCAGGAGCCCCTGGGTGGCTCAGTGGGTTAAAGCCTCTGCCTTCGGCTCAGGTCATGATCTCAGGGTCCTGGGATCGAGCCCCACATCAGGCTCTCTGCTCTACAGGGAGCCTGCTTCCTCCTCTATCTCTGCCTGCCTCTCTGCCTACTTGTGATCTCTGTCTCTGTCAAATAAATGAATAAAATCTTTAAAAAAAAAAAAAAAAGAAAGAAAGAAAGAAACCCAGACACAGCAGGATCTATTGAGAAAAATTAGTTCTGAATCTAATCACTTCTATTGCAGGTTATTTAGCAATGAAATGATATACTCACTGTATTAATCTTTATTTTTAATGATGCAGTGAATTAGAGCTAGGAACTGGTAACTAGATTTTGAGCCCCTTTATAATCTCAATTAGAAATAAACATTTGCAAGAAGAGCAACTGAGGTTAGGATGTGTGCTTACTAGTATCTGAGTCTCTTTTAATTTAGCAACATTTTCAAATTCACTTTCCAAACCTTGAAACTGTCAGTGGTCACTTCCTTTGACCTGCAGTCTAGTTAGCATGAGGCCACCAAAGGAGGCTTTAAGACCCAGAAGATGGCTTCTGTCACTTACCAGATTCGTTACCTTGGGAAAATGTGGTAACCACCCTGAACCTGCTTTTTCATCTACAAAATGGGGCTCCCGGGGCCTTCTTCAGGAGACTAGTGTCAGAATTAAATGAGATATTGAGAAAAATGTAGAGAGAGAAAATGTAGAGAGTTTTTTTCTAAATTAAAAGTTATAAACCTAGGCCATGAATGTTAGTTGGATCCTAGTTCAAAGGGGTAAAATGAAAAGTCATAAAAAACATTTGTCGGTCCTCCTGGAAATTTTAGTATGAATTGAATTTTAGAAGATATTAAGGAATAACTCTGATTTTTTAAATTTTCTTAGCTGTGAAAAAGACATAGTGCTTACAAAAACAATATTCTTATTGTCAGTATATACTTGTAGAAGTATTGACAGGTAAGGTATCATGATGTATGCTATTTAGTTTCAAATGATTCAGGGAAGGAGAAAAGTACAGAGAAATAGGGCAGGCGAGGTCCAGTAAGGTGACCTTGGATGAGTAATTTAACCCCACGCCTCAATTTTCCCAGCTATAAATGCAACATACAAAGACTATTCGTTCCTATTTTATAATATCCTTGTGAAGATTAAATAAGACAATGTGCTTTAAATGGTCCCTAGCACCTAGTAAGTACCCAAATATTAGCTATGATTACTATTATGTAGATAAAACCTCTGATTCCAGTGTGCCATGAGCTGAGAGGTCCTGCCAACATTTATTCAGGATTGCTCCTTCACCTATTAAACTAAATCTAAGGTGTTACTCTTAGAAACTTTTCTTCAATTTTCTTCAGTTGGTAATTTTCACTTAAAAAAAACCAATTTATCTATCCTTGCTTTGGTTTTCTTTACAGAGAATTCTGATAAAAGCAATGAAATTTTTACATGACAAGTTTCTGTTTTAGTCTCAAACATCAACAGACTTCTTGTAGAAATACAAATCTACCATCTTATAGTATAAAAGCTATAAAAGTCTTATAGTATAAAAGCTATAAATTCAAATTCATGTAAAATGAATGTTTCAGGAATGTTCTCTGAATCTATGTATGTGTTACATGTGTCCTCAGATTAAAAACTGGGATAGCTGGTTGTCAATGTTTCAGATTCCCAGTGAAACAGTATTAGGGTTTTCCACCCTGGTGGGCTTCAATCTACAGCCAGCTTTTTAACTTGGGCATTCTCTGAAAGTTTCTACTCTTCGTTATTGCCTTAGAGAGAACCGAAAAGTTTTAATTCTTTGCTTTTACTTTAAGATGATTTGTATGATAACATTGATACCTTCATCTACCTCATTAAAAAAATGTGCCACTAACAGTTTAAAATCAGGAAAAGTAACAGAGCCTCTTTGAACACACTAGAGACAGTCCGATAGTTGCCATATGCCTTATTTTTAGGGTTCCTGACAGTTTCTAAAGGCATGTTTACACACAGCACCACATTTGAGCCTCACAGGAATTCCCCAGATGTTCTAGGCAGTTCTTAGCTCCATTTAACAGGTAAGGAAAATGGCAGCCACAGTGGTGAAGTAAAATCTACTCCAAGTCAGACAGAAATTATAGGTGTTTATGCTTTACAGACACACATCCACTCCTGCCTTTTGCTCATTTCCCTTCCCTGGGCTCCCATTTCCTCATTTGTGTAGGGTTACCTGGGCTCTCAGCTTCACCTTCTTACTTTTGTTGAGAGACACAACATCATATCTCCTCTGGCTGACCTATCCCACCCTGGCCTCTGGGCCATCTATCAGGCATCACCTTACAATTACTGGCTCAGAACCCAAAATATAACAACGTCAAAACAAGAGGAGAGCCACAGCCCTGGCTACCTTAAAACTAACCAGATAAAAGCAAGCTACAAAGACCTAGAAAGGCCACAACCAACCAAATTTGTCAAGTAAAGTGAATGAGTTCCTTTTACTGAAGTATATCAGAGGAATTCTATTTCTGGTCCTTCCTGGCCATGAAAAGTTACTATATCCTCTCTTAGCTTCAGCTTCTTCATTACCGAATATTCCTGTTACCCCCCGCCTTCATGGTTATGCTGACTGGGAAAGGAGAAAATATATTGGGATCTCTCTACCAGCACCCAGCCCTCAGTAAGACTTTGACCGTTATTCATTCAGTTGGACTAAACCTTATGGATGAAGAAATGCATAAACTTGAAATGTGATATATATCAAAGAGTACAAACTATAAAACTCAATATTATAAATTAGATATCTTGAAGTCAATTAAATATACACTGCTTACATGCTACAGTTTGTTATCTAAAGAGACATTTAAAATCCTCGCATTAGAATTACCTTAAATTACAGCTGAATAAGCTTCACAAAGTTTCTGAAGTATCAGTAGTCTGGGTAATTGCTTGGAATACGTGTGTTAATTTAGCAGAAAAACTGAACCTCTACATTTTGTGAAGCAATGAGTATATGGCTATACACATCATGGGCCTCTACCAGAACAAAAAAAAAGGAAACAGGTGATTTTCCCAAGAAGAAAATTTGAGAAGTCAGATGGGGCAGGTCTGGGTGGGAGAAGGGGCAACGAACAACTGGCCGAGAGTATAAAGATTCTAGAAAAGATGCTATAATACATACCTTAGTAACCTTGAGTCATGGGCACTCAGTACGCTTAGAGGTTCTGGGGATAATACCCAATAGCGCTCACCAAAGTGAACTTCAATTTTGAGTACCGGGAGAGCCCTTCTCTCCAAGAAAATGAAAGAAGCTCCTAAATCTTTCCCTTACATAGGAAATGAACGGTGAATGCTAAACTCACCAGCTGATTCTGGTAGGCAGTAACTGCTGTGAAAACGGTCTCTGGGAAGATGAATGTTCTGAATTCTTCAGACTTTAGATTGAGCAGCGAGGCTGTGTGGTCTTTCTTCTTAATGATGTGCACCCGTGGCTGGTACTTGTGCATTGAGTTCAAAATTATCTATGATGAAGAGATGGGAAGTACTGAATTTTAAGGTCAAAGGCCAAAGTGCAATGAGGCAAAGAAAGAAGCATAAGATTTCAACTTCAAATTCAGGTTTTAAGATTAGGATATACCCTTTCTATTCACAAGGCAAACCCCTTTCATACGCTGCTGTGGAGTCACGGTGATGAAATCACATTTTATCAGAACAACTGTACACAGTACAGGTTGTTTCAAGGGTCCTTTCTAAAATGATGGGGAGAAGGGCGCCTGGGGTGAGTGCCACATCTTTAGGTTCCCTGCTCAGCGGAGAGTCCACTTCTCCTTTGCCCTCTGCCCCTCCCCCTGCTTGTGCATGCCAGGGCACATGCCCTTGCTCTCTTTCTGTCTCTGTCAAATCAAAAAACAAAACACCTTTTTTTAAAAAAATGATGGGAAAAGTCATCTGAAAGATGTTGATTTTTTTTTTTTAATCAAGTCTTTAATATATTTTTTGTTAGTCTGGTTAGACCAAAAGCTATATGGTCTAAAATTTCTTTTTTATTTCTTTTTTTTTAGAGAATGAGCATGAGAAGTGGGAGGGTCAGAGGGAGAAGCGGGCTCCCTGCCAAGCAGCCCAATATGGGAGCCCAATATGCCAAGCAGGGAGCCCGATATGGGACTCCATCCCAGAACTCCAGGATCATGACCTGAGCTGAAGGCAGTCGCTTAACCAACTGAGCCACCCAGGCGTCCCTGGTCTAAATTTTCTAAAGTAAGAACTTGTACATTCGGGGTGCCTGGGTGGCTCAGTGGGTTAAAGCCTCTGCCTTCAGCTCAGGTCATGATCCCAGGGTCCTGGGATCGAGCCCCACATCGGGCTCTCTCCTCGACGGGGAGGCTGCTTCCTCCCTTCTCTCTCTCTGGCTGCCTCTCTGCCTACTTGTGATCTGTCAAATAAATAAATAAATTCTTTAAAAAAAAAAAAGAACTTGTACATTCTAGGAGGACAGATGCTATTTATGGTTGATGGGGGATACGAAGAATTAAGAAAGGCTGTGTGGTATTAGATAGACCTCCATTAGAGTGCTAACCCTGTTACTCTCTAGCTCCTTCATCTTGAGCCAGCTGATCTCACCTCTTCAACCTTGTTTTCTCCAATGCAAAAACATACCTCACAGAGTTGTAGGATTAGATGATGTAGCCCTTATAAATTACATAGCAAATAGGAAGTGCTCAGTAAACATGAACATTATTGTTATTCTTATTCTTATTTTTTTAATATTTTATTTATTTGACAGAGAGATCACAAGTAGGCAGAGAGGCAGGCAGAGAGAGAAGGGGAAGCAGGCTCCTTGCCAAGCAGAGAGCCCGATATGGGGCTGGATCCCAGGACCCTGAGATCATGACCTGAACCAAAGGCAGAGGCTTAACCCACTGAGCAACCCAGGCACCCCTTATTCTTATTTCTGACAGCTTCATTGATTCCTGGTTCCCAGTTATAAACCAAACATGAATGACAGTAATGACTAGTGAAAGCTGCCCAATACTTAGAAATCATGATCCTACTTTTGTTAACAAGGCAGTATTTTTCCTGTATCTTTTAAATAAAATATAATGATTTGCCATTATGAAATCTGAGCTATAAAATTCACTTTCAGATATAAAAGTTTTTCCCATATCTTCCCTCTTGCCACACAGACAGCTACCTACATCTGCAAAACTGGGTTCGACCTTCCTGGGATAATAGCCCTCACACTGTAGGCCCTTCACCCCAAGGGCCTAGCAGAGAGCCTGGCTCTCAGGGGAGGCATGTGATACATCCTGTGGCAGGAGCAGGGTCAATGGAATGCAGTGTTGTTAAAACTAATGGCTCCCATGTTTTCTTGGCTAACATGGGTGTGGTAGATGAGCATTTTTGCTAGCTGACTTTAACAGAGTTAAATACTAGTCACTGTGGGATGATTAATATAGAATCAGTCTCTCCCTGTGCTGAGATGTAAGCCAACTTAAAGCTACAAAGCATTAACTGGCATTGAATTTAGCACATGCCATCCTTTTATGGTCCCAAACCTGACTAGGAATAACTAAAACAAATGAGAACTTCAAATGAGTTGAAATAGACTTAAAAAAAAAAAAGTCATCTCTTTATATAATGTGTTTATTTCAGGGAGTTCAAGATATTTATGCTAACTCATAAAACTGGAATAAACTCAAAGTGATAAAAGTAAATTTCTAACACTGATACAAGAAAAAACCTGGGTATTCATTATATGTTGTATTAATAAATTAGAAGAATTTTCACAGACACACACACACACACACACACACTCTCAATGGAAAAAGCCCTAAGCTTTAAATAATATCCCCTCCCCCATATTTACACCCTCCCAAGGTCAATTTCCTTTGGGAAAGAGTGCCAGAGAGACTCAAACCTCAGGCTGAATCTCAGCCCCCAAGGTTCCTTGACTCTCTGCTCAAGACCTAATGGGGCTAAGGAACACTAATAGAAACATCAACTTTGTTTCACTGAAGAATAAATTCCCTGAAGTAAAAAATTTTCCTGTTATAAAATGAAAAATGCATCTATAAGAAGGGGTTCCTCAGAACTAATTTAAAGAACTTGGCTGAATGACACAGGTTCTAAAAATCTTTTCTTGTAATTTTCAGAACACATTATTTATGGTGACAAAAGGTTATATTAAATAATAAAATGTTAAAGCTAATATGGATATTAACAACCATCTAAGACTAAATAATCTGTCAAGATCTAATCTTGGCATAATCAGATGAGAACTCAGGGGTCCTAAAATACAGCTTGGTGCTATTTCCACCCAGAAAGTTGATATTAAAAGGAAAACATATTAATTCTGGACAGCTGATCTCAAAATGAATTCTCAAATCTTTCTGGAAAGACCCAAGTAGTGCTTCTAAAAGCTTCACATAAGGGCACCTGGGTGGTTCAGTCCATTAAGCATCTGCCTTCGGCTCAGGTCATGATCTCAGGGTCCTGGGATGGAGCTTCATGTCTGGCTCCCAGCTCAGCGGGGAGCCTCCTTCTCCCTCTCCCTCTGCTGCTCCTCTGCTTATGCTCTTTGCTCTCTTTCTCTCAAAGAAATAAATAAAATCTTAAAAAAAAAAAAACACACACAAAACTATTCCAGGACTTCCCCAATGTTTTAAAAAATAATAAAATTAAAAATAAATAAATAAAAGCTTCACATATGGAAAATATCACAACTGTAAAAAATTTCATTTCTCCCTGCAAAGATTGCAATGGAGTCAAGAAATTTTAATATGAATGACATTAAGAATGATCTGGCCTGCAGAAAATTTCTCCCTCATACTTCATCATTTTTAACCTGAAAAAAAAAATCCATCAATGAAAATATCTCTTTAAAAAAGCAGAAAAAGACAATTATCCAACATTCTTGAACATAAAAGTCAATTATCTTTTCCAATACATAAAATAACAAAAACCTATTAACCTATTTGCAACATTGCAACAGTGCCACCAGCAGAGTCACGAGTTAACCGGGTTACTCTGATTTGGTCACAATAAACGAGGTCTCTTGTGGGCAAATTGGTGGTAGCAATGCTTAAAGGGATTTATTTGGTTCCAATTTCAATCAAACCATTTGAAACCATTGGCTAGAACTAATTTATATCTACTTATAACCATCCTTTCTGAGAAAAGTTCTGAAACTTCTAAATTGCACGGATCCAATAAAAATAAAAACTTTAAGTAACAAGAGTCATAATAAAGGGGTAGAGAGAAAATAATTATATGCAAAATATCTAAGCCAAGGGAAGCAACCAGTGAAATGCCAATGTGTTTTCTGGCAAATCAAGGCAAAAAAAGAAAGAAATAGTCCTTTCCTTATCAAAAAGAAGTAAGTCCACAGTTTTCTTAGCATAAAAATCAAACAATTTTTATGTAAATCTTTCTTTTATAACACAGGATAACATCATCGGTCCTTACAAAGCATTCTTATCAAACCTGTAAAGGCCTGTGTCAAGGGCTATTTGTGCTATTAATTAATGAAATGGGCTCAGAATTCCAATTTCTCTTTTCCCTTATTTTGATGAACTCTTTTTGACACAAAATGAAATTGTTTTGTTTTTAATTTTAAGACTTCTCTATGCTTTAATATTCATAAAACTCTACAATAAGCATAGATCAAGAGCACATCCCCGAATTTATCTGGACATGAAACCCTTTTGTTCTATTGTGTCTCACATGAACAGGCTCTACAAAACACACTCTAGGAAATCCCCATAGGAGGTATCGGCCCCATTTCCTTTATGCCATGTTATCTAACATACCACTGACAGAAATCAGATGTATAACCCAAGAACTATCATAGCCTCCAGAATGCACATTCCCTTTGTGTAGCTGGTGCAGGTGGTGAAGTAGTTGCAGTCTTGGGAAAATCACAGTGCCGAACGTCCCAGACCCTCTTGCACTGGAATGGTATACAGCACCCCTTTAAGTGGCCTCTTAAGAAGAGTAGTCAGGATTCCCTGAACAGCACAGAAATGTTCTCACAGAATGACTGCGAGATGTAAGATGGGATGGGGAGAGGGAGGGGAAGGAGAAGAAACTGAGAGAAGTTCTGAGCGACTTCTCCATTCCATCCCAGGAATCCAAATAATCCAAGGCGTGGCACTTACATGGCCATGCTGGTCCAGTTCATTGTTGGTGAGTTTCACCTTTTCAAAAGACACCATCTGCTTGAGTAGCTGCTCACCAGTAAAAGGAGAGTCTGGGTGTACGTACAGCCTAAGAAAATTGTAAGAGAATGTTACTGAGACATCTTTAAAAATCCGTTCTTTGTGGGTTATAAAACAGTTTGATTCTAAAGGAATACAAAAACCTCATATAAATGATGAATTTTATTTGCCCCAGATAATCTCAAATTTAATAATCAAACAGTGTCAAAATAACTTTAAAACATCTAAATATATTTCTTCATGTACTGACCATCTAAAAGAGGTAATACCTATTGTCGGCTCAGCAAGCCATTTTTAAAAAGGTGTATATTTTTCCATCTATCTAATCAACTATTGGTCTGCTTCAGTAATATATGAAATTTTATTACCATTGTAGGTATTTTCAAACAAGAGACTAGTTTATACTAATTGTATAATGGGTGTGTAGCAAAGTACTGCTAAAGAAGTAAGTCAATCGGAGAAAGACAACTATCATATGATCTCCCTGATATGAGGAAGTAGAGATGCAACATGGGGGGTTGGAGGGACAGGAAAAGAATAAATGACACAAGATGGGATCAGGAGAGAGACAAACCATAAGAGACTCTTAATGTCACAAAACAAACTGAGGGTGGCTGGGGAGGGAGAAGGTGGTGGGGTTATGGACATTGGGGACGGTATGTGTTATGGTGAGTGCTGTGAAGTGTGTAAACCTGGCGATTCACAGACCTGTACCCCTGGGGCTAATAATACATCACATGTTTATAAAAAAAATTTTTTTTTAATTTTTTTTAACTACTGCTAAAAAGCAATGAAGGCATGAAGAACTGAAGAGGAAACAATTCTAGAGAATCCATTCATTTCTACTTGAAGATGACTCAGTTTGAAGTTTATCAATACAAGACAAGTAATTTAAATACAGCAGCCTGGCTTTTAATAGTCCACAGATCACAGTCTATTGCTCCTTTATTACCTTAAATACTACTACTTTCATCTAGTTAAGTGCCCACTAAATGACACTGAAAATAAGCTGGGTAAACCTCAAATTATTCAGTACATTTATTCATAAACAGCTTATGGGGGAGACACTTTGATGGAAAAAAATGTATTTATCAAGTATTTATCATTTATTGATCAGCTACAAAATGCAAGGCAATCTTTTCCTCATTCACAGTTACATGCAGGCCATCTGTTATACCAGCAAGGATAACACAAAGTAAAACTCTTTGTAAATTCTAATCCTGGTATCCACTCAACATAACCTTTTCTGAAGTCAGGGGAGATTACAGAATTTGTGAAAGAGAAGGGATAGGACAAATCCTTTTATCCATTTAACAGGTTATTTATATCTCAATTTTTTATAGGATCCTTATAATTTTAATTAAACATAAATATTATGGTTTGGGGGAAACCCAGGGGGAAAAGTCACAAAACCTTTCCCTGCAGTACTTATGGAAAAAACCAAGAAGGCTGTGCCATGCTTTGTCACACAGAGGACTAAGAATTAGGTGTGCATGCTGTCACGCTAAAGCCCACCAGAAGCAGAGCACCAAAAAGGCACTAGAAATTCCTACCAGACCCATGGAAGAACTTTAAAGGCTTTAGGTGTGGGTTTGTCTACCTGTTTGTTTGGAGGAGTGGTCAAAAGTGTCTTTCAATTTAAGTATTCCTTGATGACACACTCATAATATCTTTTCAAGTACAGCCCTCCAAGACTAGAACTTTACACATGCAATGGTTTTACCGACCAGCACATCCTACCTACTCCATCAAAAAAGTTTCAAAAATATTTAAACTCCTAGGAGCACATGAAATGTTCCCTCTTTATCAATTCAACATGTGTAATCATGTTAATAAAGTCTAACTCATTTAAATATCAGTTACTTTAAAGACAACGAAATGTCGTATATGAAAACACAACATCATTTTAGATAATGTCTTGCCCGTTGTTGAGATCAAAATGATATTGTCAAATATAATTTGTTTTGATTAGGAACAACTGACTGGTAAACTTCTGTCTGAAATAAGCAACAAGAACCACAAGGAATTTCTACCATCAATACAAAAATGATCAACTCCCCTATTCCAAACCTTTCCTTAATGGAGCTATGAAATACAGCATTATTTTTAAATAATAATAAAAAACATTTGTTTAAATTATCTAGCATAACCTATAACACACTAAACATTTTTATCTAATATCAATATAAATAAACTTTAGTAAGATGAATGAAAAAACATACAGGAAGCCCCTCCTCTCTCAAGTCCCTCAGGACTTAAAATTCCAGCAATAGCTTAAACATGCTTCAGTTAAGATAGTGTATTGGTACGTGCTTTCCTTCTCCAACCAGAGCAGATTAGTAACATAAACAAGGCATGTCATATTTCCAAAGTCATGCTGGTCTGCACCAGTTCCCCAAACCTTCTGATAGGGAGAAAACATATGCTAAGTAAGAGTGATTAACTTCTTAAAGGAAAGACTTTGGTGGGGGGGAGGGATTTGCTTGTAAAAATAGTTAAGAATCTGCTGATATACCCCCTTCTCTCTCTTTTTCTCATTTAAAAAGATTTTGGAGAGTTTGGAAGAAAGCCTGAGAGTAATGAGAATCAGCTACTAAATAATAAAGAGTAAAAAATACTAATTATAAACTGCTAGAAACTGGTGAATCTTGATCAATTAAAAAAAAGGGGGGTATAACTTTTTTTTAAAGTTCTTAGTCTGCTTATTTGTTATTTAATATACTGATTTGGAAGGGTTGGGAAGATGTCCTTCCTAGTCTCTTGTGGGAATGGAAAACTCTGAGAGGCTTCTTTTAATAAAATCTCTTCTCCAGTGTATTTAGCATACTGTAAGCTCAGTAATATGATTAAATCAGACTAAGTAAGCTTAATACTGCATCTGAACTAGTATGTACAAATTGTCTGTGTTGGTTCTGTGCCTTGACTAAAACTCCAGACTAGATACAAAGAACAAGCCGTAACTTCAAAGTTCCTAAATCTGTACATGTAAATAAATTCTTAGTTCTGATATGAATTTCCAACCAATTATAAAAATTAGATAATCAAAAAACAACTTAAAAACAGTAAAGTTTGGGGCGCCTGGGTGGCTCAGTGGGTTAAAGCCTCTGCCTTTGGCTCAGGGCTCAGGTCATGATCCTAGGGTCCTGGGATGGAGCCCCACATCGGGCTCTCTGCTCCGCAGGGAGCCTGCTTCCTCCTCTCTCTCTGCCTGCCTCTCTGCCTAGTTGTGATTTCTCTCTGTCAAATAAATAAAATATTTTTTTAAAAATCCAACAGTTAGGTTTGGTTTTAGAGCCCTAAATGTAAAGTCTGCTAATATCCTCTGTTTGTATTAAAGTAAGCAGTTAGGTTCCTATAACTTAAGCTACTACTTTTTGCATAAGCTCATACATGCTCTTTTTTTCCCCCTAGAAGGCTAATTTGGGTAAAGCACCACCAACAAAAAACAGCATGTGATTTTTTAAACAGGGTTCTCCTTTCTGAAAAACATTATTACCAATGAATAGCGCAAAAATAAACATATATGATCCCTAACATACCTCGTAATGTTTCACATAAAAGACTAGTAACCTGACGTTGAATTACATGCATCTACTGAAGTTACTATGGAGAAGGGGAAAAAAGTTAGCTTTTCTTACTTAAAATGTCTGAGTCCTTTATTGGTCAAAAACAACTGCATTTCCCCAAAATGACCTTTATTGTGTGCAGATATAACCATATTGCTTAAAAATATTTACTATAAGCAACCCAAATGCACTCTTCTAAAAAGGGCTTTTCGGGCAACCGCTTCCTCGTTAGGTGTATTCAGTCTGGTATTAAGCAGCCAACCAGAAATGATGGGTGCCAAGAGAAATGGGTCCGGACTTCTAATGAATACTCCAACTGGAATTAGGAAAGCATGAAAAGGAATTATGAGAAAGATAAAACTAAAGACAACACTGTCTCTGCAAACTCTGCCTTTCTATTTTGATACTTTGTGGAGTCAGTCCTGGAGCATCTGTGCTAGGAATGTTTTCTACCAGAGCTCACCAGGGCGAAACCAGATCTGCTTGAAATGCAGCCAACCAGAGACAGTCTGCTCTCAGAGTTAAAACGCATTTTGCTCTGCCGGAAAATGTGGAGGTACAAACCTGGCTGGCAGCGGCGGGTCTGCCTTGCCAGCCACCAGCCAGGAGGACCGGTGGTAGGCGTAGCGGTACCTCTTGTTGTCCACAGGGACGATGTCCATCAGGACTATGTACTTGGCCTCAGGATCCACACCCGAAAATGACACTCGGATGGTAGGAAACATCCTCCTGACACAGGGAAACAAAGAGAATCGGCTAGAGCTCGTACTGCCCAAGGAGCCCACTGAATTAAAGAGGGAGGTCCTACTCCCCTCCCTACCAGGCCCCCAAACCCTTTTTTGTTTCCACAGAGAAGGGAATTCAGAGACCTTCTTTCTCCCAAGCATAGATGATTTTAGGTGTCACCTTTACAGGAGTCCTCATCGCTAGGTGAAAAGTTTTGTTTTGTTTTCTAATACCCATAGGTCTGCCATTAGGGGAAATGCTATGTTATATTATCAAGCCCGTTAGGCTCCAGACCAAAATCTGGAACAGACTGAGTCGTCCAGTCCCCCAGGGTTGCAGGGAGAAAACTTGCTCCAGCTGCAGAAATCTGGGGTGGGGTTTGGTTTCCGGAGACCCTGGGGTATTTCCCAGAATCAAGAGAGCTGGGGTGACCAGGGCTGCAATCGGCCACCGGCCACCGGCCACCGACCTTTAGAGTCTTTGCCCCAGGCCTGGGAAGCCGCCTCTGCCCCTTGGCTTCTGCCTGTCCCCCACCACCCCCCTGCCCAGCTACAGCATCAGGGGGCCCACCTGGCCAGCACTCTGTTCTACATAGAGTGTGGTCGTTTCAAATTTCATTCTTCTGCACAGGTTTTAATTTTAGTTTTTAATGGGAACTGGCGGCTTTTGCAAATTGAGGCCAATAAAAGGGAAGCTACTGCCTCACTCCAAGCACCCAGCAGCCTGCCCTGCACTCCCAGCATGAGTTCCCTCTTCACTCCAGACGCCATCCCCCAAGCCCAAGCCCTCTCCGACTGCAGCGTCCCAAGATCCCCACGCCCCTCTCGTCAAGGCAAGGCCGAGGTGGGGGTTTTCCATGGCCAGATCCCGAGAAAGCAAATGCTTGGACATCTGTCTTAGCAGTTCTTTCCAAAAGCAAGTCAGGGGAAAGAAGCCCTCATTAAGTGAAGCTTCCTCTAGGTGCTCTGGATTAGTGGGGTTTCACCCAGTTCCTGGGAACACCCTAAGCCACCCAGGGCACCATTCTCACCAACCCACTCCTCACACACCCAGTCCCCCCTACCCCCCACCACCCTGCTACCTGCCCGACTTGGTGATGATCATCTCAGTTCCCAGCTCATGGAATTTGTCCCAGAGCTCCTTGGTCTCCAGGCTGCAGGCAATTTTGGCCATTTCCTCACTGGGGATGATGGGGTTGGTGGGGATCAGCGGCTCAGTGCACAGAGAGGAGGAGGACGGGCCGCTGCTACCCCCGCCACCGAATTCCCCAGGAGCATCCAGGCTGGGCAGTTCGCCCAGGGGTTGGGCACACGATGACTTCTCAACAAATTGTTCTGCAGGAAAAGAGAATGGAGGATGACAGCTAACGCTATCAAGCAAAGATACAGGAAGGAGAACAACACAACTAGAATAGGTTCTGGACTTAACTTGGGAAAAGTTAAGTTCAGAAACTCCAGGAAGGCAGTGATAACATATATATATATATATATATATATATATATATATATATATATATCTCATCTATAAGTTTTATATATATATGATGAATTATATATATAACTCATCATATATATATATATATATATATATATATATCCATATCCCTAGAGTGACATACCCAGTGCTTGCTTACTGAACCAAATGAGTTCTAGAACTAATAGCTTATTACTACCATTATGAAAGTCACTTTGGGAACTAAAAATGTAAGGAGTGGATAAAGGGAAAGGAGGTGATCATGAAAGATGAAAAGCAAGTATTTCTGTTGTTATCCCTCCCACATTCTAGACTTTGCTTGTGGGATCTGGTGCCAGTCCTGCCTCTCTTGACAACCAGGAGAGATTTTTCTCCAGGGAGACCAAGGGAATGAAGAGATCAGCACTTGGACATAAACTTTCCCTTCTGTCCTGAGCCTTCTCTCCATAAGAAAAAAAATGAAAAGGGGAGGTGAAGTGGAGAAAAGTGGGGATGTGGTTAAAACAAAAACAAACAAAAAAATTAAGTAACTTCACTTCTCTGCCTGGCTCTCCGTTTTCTAGGCTTTGATATGAGTGCATTTTTACAATATCCTTCCCAGGGTGAGAGCTTATGAAAGACTCAAACATATCATAGAAGTGAGCTCCCCAGGCCATTTTGGGAACCACTGTGAAACAACTGCTTGAGTGTGTGTATTTTTCTCTCAAAAAGGTGCTGGAAGTAAGGAAAACAACCCCGACCCCAGGCTAGCAGAGTATTAAAGTAGGAAGAACGCCATCCGCCATCAGGCTGAAATACCACTGCCTATGAACCAAACATTCTCCTCCACAGCTGATAAGGGCCTAGGACTACACCAGTCACTTTGATGGAATACAGGGGGGCTTTTGTAATTGTCCCAATTATCTTGCATCTCTTAAAAAAGAAACTACTTGAATCTGCAATGTGAAACTGATCTCTAAACAACTCTGTTCTGGGTGCCCTCGAGGAATTGAAAGAAGTTCTAAATGTAGGTATACACATATAATGCCATATACCATAGAAAGCATTTTATTTCCTCTTGACTTGGGGCAGACAAGCAGGAAACAGGGAATTTTTTTTTACCTTTTCTTCTCTTATAATAATAATCCAACTCACTGTAATATTTTAAATTAAGGATAACTACATTAATTATCTTAGTCTTATATTCCCAAATTCGAAGAAAGAAAAGTATGCCAGGGCACAGTCTTACTTGCAATGAATATTTTCAAAAACACATTCACATAATCTCTTCATAGGGAATCAACAAGTAGCCTCAGAAATTTTCTTATTTTCTGACAACTGAAAAAGCCAAGTCCCTAAGCTCCAGACTAATGACTGTGGGGGTTTGAAAGTGGAGGAGGAAAATGATACAGAATTGCTCTAACACAATATTATGTGTCAATTGTATTTCAATTTAAAATTTTTAAGAAATGTTCTAGTGGTCTAAAGCAGTTCTTCTAAATAGATTTAGTGTGTTAAAATGGGCAAACATGCAACACTTTTGAGTCCCCACCCCACAGCTGCTTCAACATCTCTGGTGTTCCAAAGCACCGCATTCTCTCTTAACAGAACCTCTAGGTGTTTCTCTTGCGGGAGCCCTCGGCTTGTTGTACTCTGGAGAACTGGCCTGTGGAATGGACAAGAATGCCTTCTGGTTCTTTCGGAGCCTGTCTCAAAAGCCCAGGGGAGGGATGCTCATTTTACAAACTATGTGTGTTTGTGGTGGGGGAGAGGTAACGGCTTTATAGCTTAGAATTTAGATAGAAGGTGAGTATGCTCAGGAAAAGAAACAAAAAAAGAAAGTAATACAGAAATGAGCTGGAAATGGCATGTTTCCCAGTCTGCTGTCTGTAATTCTGACAGGAATTTTAACCCCAAGTGCTCTTTTCCTGCTAGCTACCAAACTGCAGTGGGGGTGTTTATAAAGAATTCAAAGGCCTTCTAAATAGCAGTGGATAATGCTGAGCAGACTCAGGAATATAACTTTGAAATTGTTGGTTAATATTTCTGTAAACAGTTGGGGGTTTTGTTTCTTTGGTTGTTTCCATATTTTTTCTGCAGGCTTGGATTTCGGCAGGAGGGCAGGTGGGAAGAACCAGGGGAAGAGAGTGAAAAACCTTGGAGGGGAGAATTTTTGACATTATATTTTCTGGAGCTCTTCCGGTTTCCTTTTCCTTGGTTCTAAGCTGCTCCGGGGATTTTAGCTCTTTCTTTTCTCTCGGACCAGCCCTCTTATTTTTCATCTCTGACACTCTATCTTTCATACTAGGATTGTTGTTTCAGATGTGAGATGTTAAAGTATTGGAAAGGACAGAGAGAAAGAAAGAAAACATTGGGGAGAGTTAAAAAAGAAATATTACCCTAAGTTTGCTATTTGATGTTTCTCACCATCTTAAGGCTATATAGAATGATTATTTCCCGGGGACCCAAGAAGTGATGATAACACTCCTTTCTCTGTCCGTTATAAAGGGACTCTGAAACACTCAAGCCCAGCAGTTTCTTTCCCACACAGTTCACTTGTGCTCGGGGAACATAATCCTTATTTTCCCTTTACTCTGATCCTAGTGTCTTCTATAAATGGTAAAGGTTGTTAAATAAACAGTATAGCTAAAAGTTGAGGAATTTGGAAAATGGTTACTGGCTAATGTTTTTGCCAACCTCCACTGAAAACGATGTCTCACTGATAAGTCTGGAGCTTCTGTGAAGAAAATTGTTAATGTGGGGAGAACTGGCTTATTCTACAGCACTTGACAGTGGTTTTAAGGAGCTGGTTCTGTTTAATCGATTGAAATAAGAGGGGGGAAAAATTCCACTAGTTTCTCCCGAAGTCGCTAAGAGTCTCCATGGTATCAAACTGCACACGCAGGTGTATACGCATGGTAAATCCTGTTGAATCTTCACAGGGGTTAATTATTGTTTACCCCTGTTTGTCCCAACAAAGTTACACACTCTAATACACACGACTTGACAAGGGGATTCTAGACGAATGGGTAGGGAAAGGGGCCAGCGCAGATACGAGAGACGCGAAACCGGCTGCCCGGGAAGACCCCAAAGAAAACTTGAGCGGAAAAGGAAAGACTCTCCCACCCCTAGTGTCGGGCCCCTGACCCGAGGATCAGAAGCTGCCTCGAGCAGGGAAAGGCAGCCACCCTCGAGAACCTCCCGTAGGCAGCGGACGGAGGGACAGACGGATGCGCACGGCGCCCCTACCCGCAGCGGACATTCAGGCAGCCAGACTTACCCAGAGGTTTGATGGTGTTTTCGGTGCCCTCCTTCTCCTTGGAGCCGCCGCTCGACATGAGCGCGGCGATGGAGAAGGCGTTGGCCCGGGAGGAGAGCTGTGGCTTGGGCGACGCTGTGAACTCCATGGCCCCCAGCGTACGGTCCTGGCCACGGACCGGGCCTGCCGAACTGCCGTCCAGCTTCCCCCAAGGGAGACAAAAACCGACACACAGCGCAAAGTTTCCAAGTGCAATCTCAGCGGAGTCGGGAACTCCAGATGAGTCAGCCCCAACCTCCCAAGAGCTCCACACTGGCCTCTGTCCCTCACCGCAAAGCCCTCCAGCCCCAGAGACTTCGAACTAGCCGGAGAGGACAGGGGAGGACCAGCAGCGGGCTCAACCGGGTGCGCGAACACTGGGGCGCTCCGCGGAACCACCGGCTGCGCCGCCGGAAGGTGGAGACGAGCATCAGACGCGCAAAGCCCAGGGGTCTTGCCGCACCCCCGCGGTCCTTCCTCCCTCCGCGCGCCGGGAACAGCCGCAGCGGCCCAAGCTGCAGGAAGGTGGCGACCGGTTGAGCGCCGGTGCGAGGGGTCGAGCGCCAACGAGCGCGAGCGCAGGCGTGCACAGCACGGCGCGGCGCGGAGGACACTGCGCCCCGGCGCTCGCAGCCGGGCGCCTTAATTTGCTGGCGGCAGCTATCCCGGCGGCCCGCAGCCAGTCAGCACCGCCTCACGTCACCGCTTCCTGATTCCGCCGCCGGGGGCGGGGCTGCGGGCCGGGCAGGGAGGGCGCGCCCCGGGCGCGGTGCCCGCACCGCCTCGCGCCGCTACCCGCCGCAAACCTGGCGCCCGTTCGGAAAAAAGTGTCACCGCCTCGCTACCGCGGATGCCGCTAGCCTGGTCTCGAAGTCCCAGGGCGGAAGGGACGAGCGCGCGGTCGGGAGCGGGTATTTCTGAAGCGGCTAGGACGCGGGATTCTGGGAGTGGCCCAGTGCGGGAACCTAGATCAAAGGTAGCCTGGGGGAGTTCCTGCTTCTTCCATTCTTTTTCTTCCCGTTGCTCAAAGTTCCAAAAGAAAGTGGGGAAGCTCTAAGTAGAGCGGAAAACGGTACCACAGAGCCAGCATCTACTGGCCAGATCCTATTCGCGGGACAGCTCCCAGGGCTGGTCCCCCGCACTCGTTGGGCTCCAAAATCTGTCTGCTTGACAGCGGGCCTGGAGAGACACAGCCCTGTAAAGGACATGCTAAGGGAGGGCTTCGAGCGTTTGGCAAAGGATGCTGCTCTCAGAACCACCGCTTCTGCTATGCGCCAGAGCGTCACTTACGCGGGGTTCCTGTTCCCGAAAGGGACTCGGGAAAGTGGGGCCTTCACGAAGGGAAGGCGCGGGGCGAGCGCGGGGCTGGGGGCGCAGCACCCTACGGGACCACGCGACTCGCGGTGAGAGAGTGCGAGATTTACAGCGCCTGAGTTTGGTAGACAAGGGCTCTTCAGCCTTCGCAAACTGAGCTGCGACCAGGACTTCCCACGGCCTTATGGGGGTCGTCCTGTTGGCCCTGTTCAGCTTGAATAATTCAAATTCTCCGAATTCGCAGGGTAATCCACTTCACTCGGAGCCGTGTAAACTCAGGCTGACACAAACACTCAAGTTGTACATGTAAATATTTGCGCTCCTTTCCCCCCAGTCGGTCTGGCGATTAGGAGCCTCTTGGTGGGTCTTAAAATTTTAAAGAAAGAGAAAACAGCTTCCATTTCCCACCAGCCCTTTCCTCCCTTCCCTGCACCCCTGAGGGCCCAGCCTCCTGGAATAAACTTACGGGGAAAAGCTAAAAAGTCAGAAGCTGAGAACTTTTATGAAAGTGAAATGATGACATCTGGGAAAGTCGTGATTTAAGCCACTCTTGCCAATGCGTATCAATAGTTTTCTAACAAGGTGCCGCATGCTGGTGACTAAAGGTATTCCGCTATCGGTCTCTAGGTACAAAGTGTATACGTGCAAATATTTGGGGGAAATTCGTAAAATCATAAGCTTTATTACTGTCCAGTTGCCTATCTCCATTTGCTTTTGAGAAGGAAACACCAGGGAGGGCTTGGCAGGGGCACATCTCCTCTCCAGTTCCCCCAGCCAGCTAGAGGCAAACCCCAGCGCCAGACTGGCACTCCAGGCCACCCTCTTGGTCACACGATGGCCCTGCAGCTGTGCCTGCGCTGTTCACGGGAGATCGATAGTAGAGTTAACGCCGGCTGAGAGCAGAGGCTCTCAGATTAAACGTTAGGAAGAGCGGAGACTAAACCAACCGGGTGTGCCTAATGTCCAGCTTCCATTCTTGAGCCTTTAGTCTTTTTGCTGTTTTGGAATAACCCAGACCCTCCGCGGTTGTTGTTGAAAATCGCTTCTCCCCTCCAGTGCAAACCCCATCTCAATGCAACAGTGACATTTCCCTCTTGAATGTAAGGTGAATACTGGTTCCTTTCCAGTCTCCCAGTCTTGGAAAGGGAGATTTCTGACAAAAAGTGTTTTTATTTGTTTTTTAACTTTTTATCGGAGTGAGGGTGATGTCATGGTTGGTTCAGAGCTTAATATATGCTTCAAAGGGGGGTGGCAAAGATCTTTTTGCTGGTTTTAGTTTTCAAGAACTACGGGATTATACCTCAATTTTTTAAAACTTGCCATTACACTTCTACGCAAGGGAAACATCGTTTCTTTTCGTAATTATCTTAATGGTTTAGAATGGAATTTGAATAATTTCATGAAATGGATATTTTGGGGGAAATTGGCCCAGCGAGGGGAAAGCTGACTTGCTTCCAATCAGCTTCCACTTCCTTTTCCAATTGCGAAGGGCCAGTAGCCCAATTCTGAGTCTCTTGTGGGCAGGAACTCCTACTATTCATCCTATTAAAAGGTAAAATAGAAAGCACAAAAAGCTAAATGAGCGCGGAAGCAGGAGGCAAACCAGAGAAATTGAAAAGGCCACTTTAAACAAATCCAGGCACGAGAGGTGAGCCGTTTGGGGATCCCTAACAAGCTATGCATCTTGCTGGTGTTGAAACCATGGCAGTAAAATGTACACTACAACATAATTATCGAAGGGGGGGTACCTCGTTCCTTAGATTAATTGCCTTTGCGAATCAATATGGTGCTATAAAAACGGGGAACCAGTGCTTGGTAGAGAGATGCTGTCAAAGGGTGATTGGAAGCGGTCCCGAAGCGGAGAGTGCTAAAGTTCTGAGGTCCCTTCAAAACCTCCGGGTTAGCGCGGATTAACAGGTAAAGCCACCACAGGGGTTGGAACAAAGCAATCACATTAACGCTTCCCTCCAGGCGTTGCTCAGGCTGACCACAGGTGGGCGGGGGCCTCTTTGGGATGCGGGAGCTTGCAATCCGACTTGGAGAAGTCTTTGAATCTTGACTTTAAAGCGCTTTAGCCCTAAGACTTTGTATAGGTTATCTAAACCTCTCAAAGCCTCAGTTTCACTATCTGCATTAAAATAGGGCCAATAGTTTATTCCTACCTGGAAGAAGGCTCTGTGGATTCATGAGATTACATGTGCAATACAAGCCCCTAAACCATAACAAACCTTAACACCACCGTATGTAAAACATAAGTACAGAATTTTATTATACTTAAATTTCGAACTGCAGCTTCACGATTGTAGACCTGTATCTCTCGCACACGCTTGTCGAGTTAACCGTAGGGACAGTTTTGGAAGGTGCTCCGAGGAGGGGAGTCACATGGTGATAAGGGGCCCTTCCTTAAATGCCTTTAAATTTTGGAGCCTAAGAATTAAACCTTTTGGTTATACGTCTGAGTTTGGTTATACGGGGTTTGGAGGACTGGAAGATGTCTCCCTATACATTACATACTTTCAAATTCTCGTTTGTAGTCTCCGGAACTCGAAAGTTAGTGGTCGCAGAGACCAGCCCAGGAAGTAATTGGTTTCCCGCTTTTGGCCAATGATTCCTCGCTTAACGAATGCTAACGCAGAATCCTCCGCGGACAGCGGCTGGGACCCGTCGCCGGCTGGTTTCGCTCACCTGCGGGCAACAGCAGGAGCCAGAGCGCGCCAGGGCTGCGGGGCTGGGTTCCAGACCCAGAGCGCCGCCGTGCCCCCGAGGGTGACAGCGGGAGAGAAGGTGAGAAAAGAGACCTGTTTCTGGGCACCTGGGCAGCTACTCGCGAACTTGGCCCGAGATCCCGTCCCCATCCTCCCTTTCTCTCTTTCTGGTAAATGCTTTAAAAGCGACAATAATGATGCTTTGGGATTCCTAAATTCGGTTTACGGAATAGAAAAGTCCCGAAGCAGCGGGCCGCAGGCCCTCGGAGGCCGCCGCAGCACGTTCCCGGAGAGACAGCGCGCGTCCCAGCGCCGGGAAACGGAGCGCGCGGCGAAGCCTCGGATTTCGACCGCTTGACTGGAGGGCTGCGAGTCCCAGCCTTTCCTGGGAGAAGTGCGGGCCTTGGCTCAGACGTACACCGTGGCGGGGTTGCGTTTTCTTGAACTCAGATGGTCCCCTCAAGCGCCCAGCCAGCCCAGGACCCAAGAACAGGCCTGCAGCAGCCAGGCCTTGGGGCCCACCCGGGACGCCCCTGGGCCTTGGCGCTCCAGGCGCCCTCGCCCAGTTCCGGCTTTAAGCGCGAGGCAAAGGTCCTTTCCTCCAGGGGTGCGGCTGGAGCTAGTCATCTGTTTGGTCCCACGTGGTGTGCATGTGCCTGTGCTCGATTTTGGTTCTGGACTTCAAACTCGCGCCCCGCCGACCCAGGAAAGAGATGTCTTGTGTCCCTAGGGAAGGACGTGCCCATCTCCAGGGCCCGTGTCCTCAGGTGGTGAAGGGAAAGGTCCTTTGTGGCTCGTGGTTCTGCGACGTTACCCCACCGGACCTGCCTAGCGAAGTCTGCCGCTGTGGGTGCCCGCCTCTCTTGCACACCCCAGGCCTCCCCCAACCCGGTTTTCACCGTGAGGCTCCCCCACCCCATCCCCAGCCTGGGGCCAGAGATCAGTCATGGGGCCTCAGAGACTCCTCAAAGGATGCTCGCTCAGGGCCTCCACCCTACTCGTCCCGCAAGAGCTCCCAACTTCAGGGATGGGCCCTCAGCGCCCCTCAGATATCCCCCTGACCAGAGAAGAACCCGTGCACTGGAGTGGAGTGCAAAACTCGCAGCGTGGTCCTAAGACCAGCACAGAAGGATTTCTCCTGACACCCTGTGGGGCGCGGAATCCAGACCCATTCTCCCCCACCCCCCACCCTCCTTTCTCCTCTTCTGTGAGTGGTCCTGCCTTCCTCTGCCAATGCTCCTCCTGGGCGGCTGCCGTCTTCAGAACCCAACCACCGGGCTGCTGACAGATCCTGTCTTTATATAAAGCTAAGATATTTTGCACATAATGAATTTTTGCATGAATTTTGATTTCTTAAATTGCTGCGTTAGAATATGAATTATCGATTACTGAGGTTTCTGTTGACCCTTGAATTGGGGCTTTCACCCTACTCCCAGCCCTGTCAAGAAGGTGAAGAATCTGCTTCGAATTACACTGATTTAAGCGGTAGAAGGGGGATTCCAAGGCAAATCCCTAGCTTGGAAAGCATGGCTACTGCCATTACCGTGCACTCTGGACTGATTAAGTGGGATCTCCCACTAGGAGGAGGAAAGCAGGATAGAGGACAGCCCCTGCTTCAGGATGAAGGTCCTGTTGGCCCGGTGGCAGGTGACCCCCGTGAGCTCCCTGAGTTTCAGTTTCTTAGGTGTTTGAAGACAAACTCAAAATTAAATGAGACAACTTTAGCGGAAGAACGACCCCTGTTTACCAACACCCTTCCTCTCACGAAGTAGCATGTTTTGAAAATGTCACCTAATTAAACTTAAGGCATTTGCCACATTTCAGATGATCCAGCCTTCCAACAAACAACTGCTTCTTGAACCCTCTGGTGATTCCCGGGACACGTCCTGCCTTCCCTCTACAGGAACCAGAACTTGCTGTTTGGTGACTATCTGTGTCTTTGTCAGGAGGTTTGGGAGACCAGCGCGAGTGAAGACATGGGCAGGAAATAGTCTTCCAAGGTCTCTGCCACCAGCTCCCACAGCAAGTCACTCCAGAAACCATCGACTGAACCTATTCTTATTCCTTGTGAAGGGCAAAATACACCCAGTAAGATCTGGGCTCCTATTCCCATGTGAGCATGCGCCAGAAGACTTGAAACATATATATTCTGTAAGGGAGCAAAAATGTATGCATCTCACACGAGATAAGGAATGCAGAATATTTGTTCAGTCATCCAATATTACCTGGTACTTACTCTGGGCTGTGATGACCAGTAATCAGAACCCTAATATTCCTGCCTCATGCAACTCACAGTCTGGTGGGAGACACCAATAATAAGCCTATAAGAACCACAAGAAATAGAAATTGTGATAAAGACTGGAGGAAACAAGGAGCAAAGATAGCTAATCCAATCTGCAAGCATTCATTCATTCTGGACCAGGCACCGGCTTGGTGGGGTGAGATTAGCATTGGACAATTTGCAAACCATCCCTGCCTCTCCAGGCTTCAAAGCCCAGCTAGAGATGTATGAAAAAGCACCAACATGAAGAGTATATATTACATTCTCCTCAACACGGAGCTCTTAGAATGAAGAGGAATAATGGCTTAACGTTAATAAAATAAAGCAGAATAAACAACTTTAATAAAAATCCTGCCAGAAGAAAGGTGTTGAGGTCTGGCATCAGAAACACTGGTTTGGAGCAAGCTGTGCTGACTCCTTTTCTACCTCTGTGAAGTGTGGTTACTGACGGAAACATCTATCCAGAGTTTGTTGTGAAGAATAAATGGTGTAATATTGGTGTGAGGGCAAAGGACTTCATAAGCATTACTACTGGCCAACTCTGGAACTTGGAAAAAGCCTTCATTTCAATTTAGGGTTGATACAGATTAAATCTGATCAAGAAGTGTGTTCAAGAGCCCTGATTTCCACCCTGCACTCAAAAAATATATACGTATAAGAAACAGCTTGATCTACGGGGACTGTAGAGGCTCTGGGTCTCAATTCTATGGTGGAAAAGCCAGGAGGAAAGCTTCCCTACAGATGCTCAGACACTCAGTCTCCATGCTGTGAAAGCCTGTGCTAGAAAGGCTGGAGGCCCACAGTAGGCCTCTCCACTGCATTTTTTCCCCCATTAACTCACCTAATTTGAAGGCATTTTGCATACATTTCAAGTCCTGGAAGCTAGTTTTTCAGTGCATTTTAAAGAGCTTCTATTGGGTACTTAGTACGTGCCAGGCACTGTGTTCTTCCCAAGAAACACATAATGTTGATAATACCAGTCCGGTAGCATAATTCTGTGCATTTTAAAGTTGCAGAAAATGAGTCTGGGAAGACTAGCTCACTCGTTCAAGGGCACATGGATAATTTCACGGTGGCAGCAGGAGGTGACCCCGGACTGTGTGACCCGATTGCTCCTCAATCTTCACCTTCGCCCCATATCGAATTCTGTCACTAACTTGGTTAGTTTCCTGTTCTGGAAGCTGAGACAGTTCGGAGGGGAGGGCTCAATTTTCCTGGCCCGTTTGTAAATAGCAGCCGCAGGCCCCGGAAACACGTGCATGTCTTTGTTCGCGCCCTGCGACCGGCAACTTTGTGCCTCAAAACGCGGGCTGATGTGACTGGCATACCCGCCGTCCACCCTCAAGGCGCGTAAAACGGAAGGCAGGCCAAGTAAAGGTCTTTCGGTGTCGCACGTGGACCGCGGGACCAGGCGACCTTTGTAATTTTCTTTTTCTGGGGGTAATTACCGAGCAATCTGTAGGTTGTGCAGACTGCAGAGTTGGCGGCGGGGTGGCGGGGAGCCGGTGGCTGGGGTAGAGACGGAGGCGGGGCGGGCGGGGAGATCACGCACTGCTTGGCAGGAGTCTGTACAGGTTTACCGTCTGCATACCCCCAACTTTTGGAGGCAGACTGCCAAGTTTTGGAGGTTCGAAGCCAGGTTTGTCATTTGCCTGCGATGTGATCTAGGCTATCTGGATTGCTCTGAGACTTAGTTTCCATATCTGTGAAGGAGGAGGTTCGGCCAGTGCCAGGCGCTGGCTGAGCGCACGGGGCGCAGCGATCCCAGGTAGGGTGGTGCGATGGCAGGAAGCGGGTACTTTCCGCAACGGAGCAGAGCCGAGGCGCACCTAGCGAAGGGGCTAGCGAGGCTCACTCTGGCTTCTCGAGTGCGGGAGCTGCTGGTTTTCTTCCTCCAGCCCACCCCAGCCTTTGCACCGGTCTCGGTCCCAGACTTCCCACCTAGGAGAGACCAAGGCAGACCAAGGCAGACCAGACGACTGGGGACAACGGCGCTGTGCGCCCGGTTCTGCTTAGTTCCAGCGCTTGGGGACTCTAGAAGTGGACTCTAGCTCCTGAAGACTCCTCCCCGGGCGACGCTGTCGGGGGCCTAAGAACAGGGGACCAGGTCCCACTTCCCCGCTCCCGGAGCCGGGGACATCCTCCCACAAAAGCGGTTCCCAGCCAGGACTTGAGGCCAGAGACGGCGCCCTCGGCTCCGGCCGCCGCCGTTCCCGGAGCTGGGACGCAGACGGCCAAGTTAGAGCCCCCGCCGCTGCCGGTCCCCGCTTAGTCGGCGCGGTGACGGTGGCGCTGGCGGCGGCGGGGGCCTTCCCTTGGCTGCCCCGCCATTTAATCAGGGCTATTATCAGACTCGGCTTGCAGGATGGCGCCGGCGGAGCTTTACCCCCATTAGCGCAGGGCGGGGTGGGGGCTGGGCCCCCAGATCGCTGCCTGTCCGGCCGCAGCTGCAGGGCTTCTGGGGCGCTTAGAGTAAGGCCGAGGCGCGGGGTCTGGCAGCGGCTTGGCCAGTCTCAACCCAGCCCTTGTCAGGCTGACGGTTTTTATTTCCCAGCTCCCAGCTGGACCCACCCGTGCTGGCTCCGTGACGTTGGCGCGAATCACAGCACTTCCCTCAACCTCGGTCTCTCACCTGTAAAATGAGTCCGGATAGATACTTAACTCAAGGTTGTCGTGAAGATTAACCGTCTCAAGATTAACTAAGATGATACATCTTAAGTGTTATGTGCGCGACTACTATTATTACACTGGAAATGTGCCTGCCTTTTTAAAAAAGCTCTCCCCCCCCCCATTTGCTTGTTTGTTTCATTAAAAAGGAGGGGGGAGAGACCGAGGTTGAATGTTCCAAAGAAGTCCAAGATTGCTCACAGACTTGCTGGTTTTATTCACGACTGACTGGGTTCGTTTCACCTTTGTCACTGGCTAAGCGATAGGCCTTTGGGCGTTTGGTTTTATCTCTCCGAGCCTCATTTGCCTTAGCTGTAAAATAGAAGAAGTTCTGGCACCTGCACTGCTGCAGTGTTGTGCACGTAAATGAGGTGATGCCTGTAGAATGCTGACCACGGAGTAGGCTCTTCAAGCACACGTTATTTGTTATTAGCAAAAAATTTTTTTACAAACCACAGACTTCCTTCCGCCTTTCCTTCCTACTCTAAATCTTCCTACAAACAGGCAAGGGTCTTCTGATCCTAAGGTGTATTTATGGGAGGGATGGTGGTGGGAAGTGGCAGACTCGGGTTCCAGAGCTGAATGTCAGGCTGCAAACGCCAGGGAAAGGGACTATGAATCACTGGACAGTGTCTTTCAGCCTCCAGAGTTTCCTCTTTGCATTCCCACCACAATGCCCTACTGACACTGTCCATTTAAGATAAAAAGAAAACAGCAAAAGCAGTCACTATTATTTTTGGTTGGCTGCTAAAAAATTAGCACTTGCAGCAACCCCAGTGTTGTCAGTGGTAGTTTCTAATCAGTAAAATGTAATTAGCAAAGCAAGACTAATTATTAAAGTGACCTTCTAAGTAGTGAATGTTTGTAAATGGTTCTTAAGTGGGATGTGCTTGGGCACACAGCCCAATCCTTAAGGACTGTGCTTAGCTTCAGCCAGTGCTGGCCCCAGCTCTCTTGCTTCCCGCAAAGACTCATCCGGCTTTTGAATTTACTTTCTTCCTCTGGCACGTAAATAAATGGCTCCTGATAATGATTAACTTACTTCAAGTTCCTGTATGTGCCTGGCAATATCCTAAGTACCTTACCTGTACTATCTCATTTGATCCTCCCCATTTTACAGATGAGGAAAATTAAGACACAGAGAAGTTCTGTAACTTACTATCAATCACACTACTTGCAGGCAGTGATAGGTTGGAATTCTTGTCCACCTTTTACCAAGTCTCCTCTGTCTCTGTCTCCTAGCACTTTTAGTCTCTACTCTTCTACAAATACAAAAATCCTTCAAAGAGGATGAAAGCTCAGTGAGTCTAGAGGAAAACCAACCAACCAACCAACCAACCTCATGATGTCCTCTGCTTCTAGGGAAGTACCCAGCGGTAGAAGATACAATACCTAGTAGGGATCTGAAGGCCTTACTGGTCAGAATGACTTCTTGTCAGTCCCTCCTCCTTTGAGCCACCATTACTTTTTTATTAAATGATCCCATGCTTCTTACATTATGTAACGGTTACATTATATAACTAACATTTGGTGAGATTTAATAACGTATCAAAGCCTGTGGTAGATGTTTTTAGGTACATCATTTCATTGTAAAATAAGTTTCACAAAATTTATTTTATAATAAATACTATTTCACAGGGCTTTTGTGATGATCCAATGAGCCAAATTATTGAAAAGTATTTCAAAATAAGAGCTTATTAGAACTATTGTTGATTTTAAACATTTTGAAAAAAAAATACATCCTTTCTAATATGTGGTTCGAAGTCTACCTGAATCCAAAGCACTTAATACTTTTGTGTATCTTGGCTCCACCCAGAGTGACTGGACTCAGGGCCCCTGAAGCCCATCAGGATGAGGCAGAGGCGATGAAAATCCTTCTGAACAAATCACCCCAAGAAGCTTCTGAACAACTAGTCCCCTTCATGGCACTCCAGTCTTCCTATTGGCCACATCCAGCTTTAGATTTGACCAGAGCAAAGGAGGAACAAGAACGTCTCACCTCTTCTGAGAAGTCATCTGTGAATAATCAAAAAGTCCCACATTGAAACCTATAACTTTTATAATAATTTCCCACCACACTCTTAATCAGAAAGGTGGCTTCTGGTTTTGATATGTCTGTTGTTTCTTTCAAAGGTGAATACTGGAATACTGGAATGACTGACTCTGTGTACTTGGGAAAAGAAAAGCCCCCAGCAAGTCCCAGCCCCGCCTCAGGCAAACACGTTACAGAGAGGACAGAGTTGGAGGTGAGGTCTTTAGTTTGGATTACTACAGCAGGGACCAAGACGTTTAAAAATGTTCTGAAAAGACAAGCAAGTTCACTAAAATCCCCCTCTTTCCCTATTTGTGGTTGAGGAAATTGAAAACTGAAGCTTGAGTCAGGAAGTAGCATGCCCAAAATCATACCATTGGCCATATCTTTGAACCCAGGTTGCTGACTTTAAATAAATGCTGACTTGTTTGACAGGAGCTCTCCTTAGGAGTAGAAAACCTTCTCATCATCTATCATTGGTTTCCTGATACATGCAACTACACTCTCTGAGTCGTGGCCCACACATCTTGGGCTTCGGAGGGATGATCATGAAGACTACACAACTTGTCTAAGAGCTGAAACTGAATTCTACAGCATGACTTCATTTGGGCATAAGCAGGGAAGAAAACTTAGGAGTTTTGCCCTTGGCATCAAGGATTTGACTTCCAGAGGAGTTCCTTGTTATCTGGGTTACATAACAGTTGTCTTTGGATTTTAAGGTTGACTGACCTACAGGATTGATTTGCTCATTTTTGAGGGGTTGGGGGCGGAGTTACATATGACCAGATAGAATGCAAGCATTTGAAACAAAATTTTGAGGAGAGGGGGTTGAAATAATGTGTGCATCAATTAAGAGTCTATGTTTGCAACAATGGGAAATCCTTATCAATCTGGCTTAAACAATAAGAGGAATTTTTTACCCTACCCACTTAAATAGTTTAGGTATAATTACTGGTGAAATGCCATCCAAGGCTCAAAGGAAATTTCTTCTCATCTGGGGCTTTCTTGCTGTTAGTGCTATTTTTAGGCAGGCTTTCTCCTGGGGTCACAAGATGGCTATCAGCAGGTCTCATGGCTACATGTTGACTTGTTTGCACCCATTAGGGGCTATCTCCTTCAGTAGCACCTACAGAGAAATGAGTCCAGGCAATGTCTTTACACTCATTAGAACTGGTTTAGGAACATGTGCCTTGAACTCAAAATCATGATCGAAGGATTGGCTCAACCAAGTCAGGGGTTCACCCCTGGAGTTTGGGGAGAGTGGAAGTCCTCTCAAACCCTGTAACTGAGACCAGCAAAGGGGTGACTTCATTAAGGAGAAATGGAATTCCCATTGCATACTGGAGCTTCTGAAACTTTGCTGGAGAAGATTTTGTTCTTTGCAGGAAACCCGGATTGTGTTTCCCACATGAAGCTTTGCAGAACACAGGTGGTTTCAGATGTTGCCTGTTTTTGCACATCCCATGAACTGAGGATGGCTTTCACTATTTTCAAATGGTTGGGAAGAAAAATCAAAAGGAGGACAGTATTTTTTGACACCTGAAAACTATATGAATTCAAATGTCAGTGTCCACAAATAAAGTTTTATTGCTGGAGGTGGCAAACGTTTTTTTCTGTAAAGGGCCAGATAGTAAACATTTAGGCTTGCTGGCCATATGGTCTTTGTCACAATTATTCAACTCTGTCATTGTAACATAATAGCAGCATAGGCAATATATAAACATACGAAAGTGGCTGTGTTCTGATTAAAATTTTATTTATAGACACTATTTCAAATTTCGTGTAATTTTTACACGTCAAAAAATATTATTCTTCCTTTTTCTTTTTTTTTCCCAACCACTTAAAAATGTAAAGACCGTTCTTGGCTAGCAGGCTGTGCCAAAACAGGTAACTGGCTAGAGTTGGCTCCTGGGCGGTCATTTGCAGCCCCGTTTTATTGGCTGCTTCTGCAGACTGGAGTAGTTGTGACAGAGACCACATGGCTTACAAAGCCTAAAATATTTACTAGTTGGTCCTTTACAGAAAAAAAATATGCTGACCCTTATTCTGGAGTGGTACTTCTCAAGCTTTAATTTGCATACAAAGCACCCAGGGATCTTAGGAAAATGCAGATTCTGATCCTCTAAGTCTGGGTCAGTCCAGAGATTCTGCATTTCAGCAAGTTCCCAGGTAGACTCCATTGGGAGGATTTTTCTGTCATTCTTCTATGGATATCCCTTATCAGAAACCCGAGAGGAGCTCCTCTCTCACCCACCCCCGCTTGTTGAATTCGAAGCTTCTTTGCAGGGCGTTGGGAATCTGCATATTAAAAAGGCAGATACATAAATCTGTGATGCTTTTTGAGAACCATTGATGCAGATGTTGTAACAGAGATTCGGTGACAAATTCATTGAGGGCCTGGTAGTAGCCAATTGGCCTCAGAGCTCAGGTGGGATTTTGGTGGTTTTTTTGTTCAACAAAGGATTAATACTATATTTTAAAAACATCATTAATTATCTAATTACTTTGGCATAAGGATTATTTGTTGGTTAATTTCCAGAGAGCAAACGCTGCTTAGCGCATCTTGATTTCACAAGAAGGCAGTGATTTAGGCATATAGAGTGTTAGCTCACACCTTCCATTTTCTCATTTCAGTTATGCATTTATGACCTGCCAGATCTCTTAATGTTCAGATAGGTTTAAAGAGCGAGGATTGGATTTTTCTCTATTCTTCATGTAGTAGTAACGCAAATTTTCTATAAAATCCTATTAAGCCCTTTCCTTAAACCTCTTCCCTTCTTCCCTCCATTCTTTCGTTTCCTCAGTGTCCATCCATCATGAATTTTTAGTTTTATTTCCAACTTTACTAACTTCTGAAGAATTAAGTTTCCCAAACCATGCCACTATTATTAGATTAGAGTGAAAAAAGAAAAGAGGAATGGAGAACTTTACTAGCCGTGGGATTTGGGGTTTATAGAATGTGACTCAAACTCTGGTCCTAGACAGCAAGGAGCAGCCAGCCCGGGGGCCCTGAAGGATGGAGACTGAGCAGCTGTGGAAATAGAACACTCTGGCCCCAAACTGAGTGGGGAACCTGCGTTGTGATATGCGATGTGTCAAACACACTGTTCAAACAGCATTTGTGACACTGTGGGTCACACGAATGGAAAAGCACTACTTGTTTTCTTCTGTTTCATACTTGCTAATGACTCAAAGCCAGCTTTATAATTCAATCTGTGCATGTGGTCATACAAGCCAGGCCTGTCAGTTCTGTCTGCTTCTTCCTGGGGGAGAGATGGGACCATGGGAAATGAGGAGGTGGGTAGAAGCAAACCCTGCATTTAAAGGGTGCAGAGAAGCCCAGGGCATCTTGAGGACCTAATAACCTATTACTAATTTACATTTTGGTTCCTTCACATTGGATCCTGATGGGGGGTTTTATTTTATTTTTTTTAATTAGCAGAATTTCCTAGGAAAAGAGAATATCAAGTAGATGAAAGTTAATAATGATGATTTTCAGAACAGCTATCTTGAATGTTTTTAAATAGATAAATTCTTATTTAATAAGCCAAATAAGTATAATAACAATAACCCCCAAATCCATACAAGCAACTCGTCAAGGTTGGGGCCTGTGGGTATGGAGAGCCTTCCATTCTTGACTTGATGTTCACCATAATGCAGAATGATTAGGCTTCTAGCTTAAAAGGCTATAGAATAAAAGAAACCTGAAAATGAAAATCCCCTCAGACCTCTTAGAATAAATTATGTGGATTTGCTAAGTACACAGACTGGCCCTCTTAAAAGGGAGATAACCACTTTAACTATTGCTTTGGAAAGAGAATCCATGAGGCCGGGTTATGAGTCTAATTTTACATTAGTGATTTTACATCAGTAAAAATAACCACCTTGGGTCCTTCACAAGGTGTTGTTTTAGAACAAAATCCAAATGAGTTTGGAATCTGTTTACATTTCAAAGATAAAGCAGCAAAGTGTAGTAAAGAGTCTGCCAGACTAGCAGTCAGAAAACCAAATTCTCCTGACTCCTTCTGAGTAACCTCAGCAGGCCTGTGAGGCTCAGACTTTTTCATCTATGAAACGTAGAGAGAAATGTCAGCCCCACATTCTTCATGGTGCTTTTCTTTCTTTTAGTTAATTGTGGTAAAGTTCATGGTACCTTTGTGAGCACAAATGGAATTAAGGCTATAAAATTCCCCTTTGAAAATTATAAATCCTAACAAAAGATATTTTGGAAGGTTGAGATAGGTTTATTGACATGGTAACATTCCATTTTTCTTCTTTCCCTGCTAGTTTCAACTTTCTTGAAATAAAAATTAAAAATATCCGAAAGAGAAGGACGTGGAAATTTTTTTAAAAAAATATTTTATTTATTTATTTGCCAGAGAGAGAGAGAGAGGGAGACAGTTAGAGAGGGAACAACAGCAGGGGGAGTGGGTAAGGGAGAGGGAGAAGCAGGCCTCCCACCAAGCTGGGCACCTGATACAGGGCTCGATCCCAGAACCCTGGGATCATGATCTGAGCCAAAGGCAGACGCTTAACTGACTGAGCCATCCAGGTGCCCCAAGGATGCTGAACTTTCTTAATGACTGATCATATGTTCTGTGGTAGCCAGCCTCCAATATGGCCCTCAATGAACCCACCTTGTGATACCATATCCTTGTGGTATATTATACCAGGATTGGCCTCTGTGACCAATAGTATATATCACTTCTAAGATTAGGTAATGAAATAATGAAGCTTAGCCTCTCTCATCCTCTCTCTCTCTCTCTCTCTTTCTCTGTCTTTTTCTCTCTCTGGGTTAGGTAAGCTGACATGTTATGAGTAGCCCCATACAGAAGCCCACTATAGGTCTAGACCTTAAAGTCTCCCACCAACAACTAAACTTGGAAGCAGATTCTCCACCTCAAGTCAGGCTTCTAAATGATTTTATCTTATTTTTTCCCAACAGCTTGCTTGCAACCCAATGAATGATCCTGAGTCAGAACCACCCAGGTAAGTGGTTGTCACATTCTCTACCTATGGGCACAGTGTGAAATAATAAATGTTCATTATTTTAAGATGCTAGGTTTTGGGATAATTTGTTAAGCAGCAATAGACAATTTCTACAGGTTTTAATAGGGAGAAGAAGAGGCAGAGATGCTGATGAGGAATTCTTTTAACTTCAAAGAACTTGACCAAGAAAGCCTATTGGGCACACATTTCCTTACTCCTCAGTTCAGCTTTGATAAGGATGTGAAAGGCAAAATGTCCATATATAGTAATTTAATCTAATGAAGGGTGGTTTAGTCTTCATGTTGCCCTTGAGAAATCATAGCACACAGCTGAGGCAACTGGGCAGTGTGAGAAGAAGAGGAAACGCTGAGAAGAAACAGGGTTTAGTCAGGCTCTCCTCAGGAAAACGGCCCATGCTGGATAGCTCAGTAGAGGCAATTTAAGATGGGGATCCAGTCACTGAGACTGAGGGAGCTAAAAAACCAAACAGAAAATGCAAGGGGCAGGGGCAGGGCAGGCAACTCAGATTAGCAATATTGAGAAGCTACTAGTGCCCCTGTGACTGGAGAAAACAGGGTCATGTGCCAGGGACTAGAACAATGAAAGCAACATGGCTGAAGAAGAAGTAGCTATTTCTGGAGTTGCTTACCTTCAGTGGAGAGAAACTGGGAGAAATGCTGTGGCTCTGCTCCCACCACTGGCCTTCATTGCCTGCCAGTTCCACTGTGAGCTAGCCTAACCAGAATCCTTTTAGAAACAGAACCCTGGAAGTATAGTTTTCTAGAGTCATCCCTTGTGAATCAGACCAGGGGAAGGATGGGGAATGGATCTGAGAACGAACAGTCAAGCAGCTGGCTCAGTCCCCCTTTTCTGCTACTCAAAATCTATTCTCACATTCCTACCCATACTTATTTCCCAAACAATATCAACTTTATGTGTCTATTATACATACAGATAAAGACTCTCACCCTCCTATGACGAGGAGACACAAAGTTACAACAGTCATAGCAAAGTCCATATCTGCCCATTTCAAGGTCTGGAATCACCAGGTGATACAGTTATCCCATTTAGGATCAGATGTGGCTCCTCATGGTCTGGTAATTTATAAATAAAGAGCTCCCAAATTCCTTACTCAAATAATAGAGGAGTGGGGGGAAAGAAAAGAAATCATTATGTGCTTGTGTGTGTGTGTACAACTATATCATGGTATATTATATTATATTATATTATATTATATTATATTATATTATATTATTATATTATATTATATTATAATATTGTGAATATATAGAGTAACAAAATGTGATTACTACAGTCCTCATTTCTGTAACTGGAAGCCATGTTAAAATTTATCACTTTCTTCTTCTATCACCATTTCAAGTTCTCTTTGTCCTCAGCTTATATCTCAGCTAGTCAAAGATTTTTATTTGGTGGAAAGATCCAAAGTTTCACTCAAAGTTTCTTAAGTCTTAGTGCTATAGCTTTTATTGCATTTCTGTAGTCTTCCACTACACATATATAGAATAAATAAGAGGTGTCCCAGTGAATTTCAGTTCTAAAGAGTTCTCCATAACCCTGTTATGTAGCAGCAACCCAACTTCGCCTTGGTAGTTAGGACCTGACTCTTCAACCAGCATCATACTACCTTCTTTTCCTGTTGGTTCAGCGCCATGAGGAGCACAGAATCACAAGCAGATTCCGTAGAAACACTGTGTCTCCTAATGGAATCTTCATCCCCTGGGAACCCAAGGCCTCTAAATAATCATAGCTGAATTTGGGATTCAGCTGAACTTGGGATTGGGAAGTGAATATTCTTCAAGGAGGTCATTAAGTGTAAAGGGACCATTCCTACTTCCATCTCTATATGTGGACCTTTGTATCATGGAGAAACAGCACTGTATATTGGTTGTGGCTCAGAGTATGTATTACATCCTGCACAATAGCATCTGTGGTAGGTAGAATAATGCCACCTATCCTCCCAAAGATGTCCACGTCTTAATCTATAAATATGTTAGTCTACATAGCAAAGGAGAATTAACATTACAGATGGAATTCAGTTGCTAATAAGCCGCTCCTCCATTAGGGAGAGTATCCTGAATTATCCAGATGTGGGCCCACTGTAACCCAAAGAATCCTTAAAAGGAGAAGAGAGTGTGGAAGAGAATCAGAGGAGCAAATGTGATAATAAAGGCAAGGTCAGCGTAATGATATGTGAGAAGACTCTTTTGTAGTCAGCTACATATTCAAGCATTTTTCTTGAGTTTTCTGGACCTGCAAATTTACATATATCATTCCTACTTGAGGATGGATTATTTTTGTGACCACCCCAATTTATGGCTTGATGGCTCAAATGAACACCGAAGTTTAATACGGGTGATTCTGTAGCATATTTACTTGGTGTCCTGCAGTTAAGAGTCCAGAGCCTAGTAGTAACCCAGAGGTTGTTCTCAAAAGGAAAAAAAAAATATCAGCAGAATGAGATATGGTATGTTCCAACATTTAGTGGTCTGTGTAGAATCTTTCTACTGTGGCTTGCCGTTGGGCCCACATAGTATCCCAATTTGCAACAGACACTTCAAGCACTTTTATATCTACAAAGTCAGAATATATGAGAGTTGCAGAGCAGCTTATATCACAGCTTGGGGAAATTAAAATGTCTCTAAAAACTAGCACTCCTCCAGGTAACTCCATAAAAGACTTGAAGTAGCAAATTCCAATGAGGAGCCTTTGCTTTCAAAATGTAAAGAGGCCCACTAAGCAACATGAATCAACTTATCTTTCATTTTCTTTTTTTTTTTTTAATTTAAATTCTAGTTAGTTAACATACAGAGTAGTATTGGTTTCAGGAGATTTCAGTGATTCATCACTTACATACAACACCCAGGGCTCAGCCTTGCAAGTGCCCTCCTTAATACCCATGATCCATCTAGCCCATCCTCCACCCAGCTCCCTCCATCAACCCTCAGTTCATTCTCTATGATTAAGAGTCTCTTATGGTTTGTTTCCTCCCCCCCCCTTTTTTTCCCCTTTCCCATATGTTCATCTGTTTTGTTTCCTAAATTCCACATATGAGTAAAATCATATGATATTTGTCTTTCTCTGACTGATTTATGTTGCTTAGCATAATATACTCTAGCTGCATCCATGTCATTGAAAATGGTAAGATTTCATTGTTTTTGATGGCTGAGTAATATTCCATTATATATATATATAAAATCTTCTTAATCCATTCATCAGTTGATGGACATTTGGGCTGTTTTTATAGTTTGGCTATTATTGATAATGCTGCTATAAACATCAGGGCGCACGTATATCTTCAAATCTCTATTTTTTTTCTCAAATCTCTATTTTTGTATCCTTTGGGTAAATACCTAGTAGTGCAAATTGCAATTGCACTACTAGGTATTTACCAAAGGACACAAAATAGAACTATCTTATCTTTCATTTTCACCAAATGGTTCCACTTGTCTTTAGCTGAACAGCCGGCTCATGAATTTTTATGGGATTTATCTTCTACCTGCTAAAATGCACATGTCTTACCAAGGTATCTAAGATACCTGCTCTTTCTACTCACCAAGTCCAGTCAACATGATGTTATCAATGTGGCGGGCCACCATGATGTTCTCTGGAAAGTCCAAATGATCAGGGACATGATGGACAATACTTGACAAAGAGTGAGAGAGGTAATGTAACCCTGAGGCAAGGTGTACTACTGTTCCTATTAGCTACTGCTTCTGATTGAATTGGCTAATTGATGAAGAAGATAAAATAATTGGTTATATAAAATAATTGGCTAATTGATAAAGAAGAAAAAGCATTTGTCAAATCGTTAGCTGCATAATAAGTGCTAGGAACTCTGTTATATTTTTCCAGTAAATATATCCACATCTAAAACATTGCAGTTAATACAGCACTTCATTAACTTAACAATAATTCCTGCCATTCTGTAAATGGAGTCATTCTCTATCTGATCAAAAAAGGTAGGTTAAAGTAGAGAAGAATAGGAATCACCACCCCTGCATTATTCAAGTCTTAGATTAGTCTTTGCAATTCCTCTAGATAAGTGATATTACTTTTGGTTTACTATTTTGGTAGAAAGTGATAGTTCCAAGGTCTTCAACATGGCCCTTCCTCCCATACAAACCCTTACATTAAGTCATGGAGCCAGTGAAGATAGTTTCCTAGTTCTGTACTATTAATGTCTTTCCAAATATGCAACACCTGGGAAATAACCACATGGAATGGGGAGCAGGCTCTCTAGGCCTATTCTGAGACTGACTAGGACCCAAGCTCTCTTTGTCACATTAGGTGTACATAAACCTCCTATTATGACCAGTGGACCACAGTGAAATGTAAACTCAAAGCCAGTGTCTAATAAGTTCTGAAAAGTTTTAGTATTATTGGCTTTTTTCTCTTCTTGGTGTATTGCCACTTAATTAAATGGTCCCTTTCAGGTAAGTGTGGAGAAGGACTTACAGTACATACTTGTTGCAGTGGGGCCTGCTTTTCCCTCAAATCAAAGGCTCTGGGTCTGTCAAGTGGCTTAGGTTTGTGAACTGGGTGAATGATCTTTCTTGATGTCTTGTGGTGGCAGTACAAGTTACAATTATGCTCCTAAGCCTACAATTTTTCTGAGACTATAAGTCAAGTACTATTTTGTTAGGCAGTCTATTTCATTCCTAGAGGCACCATGATCAGTTAACCCCCACTGTAGAGCCTTATGTGTCTAAATGCTCTGATTGCCGCTCAACCAACCCTGCTACCCATTATGGCAGTTGCACCCATCATGCTGCCACTTGGCTACTGTTTCTCTGAAATCCCATCATTTCCACTGAAACAGCACACCTATTTTAGCAGCAGTATCTTCAGCCTATAGAGCACAGCCACCACAAGCTTTCCAAGGATGCTTGCTCTCACCTCTCCAATGCATTTTTAAATTCCATGATGGACTCTGTCTTGACACCTTCCAGGATACACAGGGGTAGGTTGCCTGTAATAAATTCACTGCAATATGTACATCTCCTTAAGCTTTTTGCTTCCATCTTCCACATCATACCAGAGAAGTTCTGGTATCTTGATCTCATTGGATATAGATAATCAGCCTGCAGTTTCATCTATCTAAACCAGCAAAATATTAGATCCATTTTCAGCCAAGTAAGCTAGCATGTTACATTCAGAAAGTTGGGTAAATATATCCTTAGCCTATGTGATATAAGGTCTAACAATTATTCATTCCCATACATGCTCCCCAGGTTCTTACCAGTATAAGTTACCAGTAACTTAAACATGTATTGGTATATAAGCTATAACTTTCCAGAATAGACTTTACAGTTCTCTTCCTAAGGTATGCTGGGATCTGACTTTAGATCTGGAGGCAATGAGGAAATTGGGGAATGGTCTTGCAAAGAAGAGCCATCTCCTTGCAAAACAACCCCAAACAGGGAAAATATGATCTTAACCTTAATATAAGAGATTTGCTGATGCTGTACATTCAACTTCCAGTAACCCAGCACAGGTTCAAATCTGATCATTAGCTATGTCTGCCCTGTGGCTATAAGAAATTACATTTTTTAAGATTGCTATAGAATCTCTCTGATTCTTGAAACATGCCTTCAGTTGGGAGTTAAATCACCATGCTTATGATTTTATTTCCGTTACTTCTCCAGGGCTATTGGAAATATCTAGCCCATTCTAGTCTTTGCTATATTTATTAATACCATATGGCTCAATGCAGTGGCCATTTGATCTCTTAAAGACTTGTCTTCAACTGGCAGTCATCGTAAGCAACCACACATAGTAACTAAAGTAACCTGAATGTCCTCACGTGCCACATATGATCAGTATTCCATTTCCTAGTGGCTATGGGATCTTCCTGAACAATGAAAAAACTTCATAACTATCTCGTTCTATTTGTCCTCTTCCAATGTTTTATGCCATTCTTTTCATATTTTACTTTACATATTTCATAGACTCCATAAGACATCATTATTGCTATCGTTTTAAACAATTCATATTTTAAAAATTT
This sequence comes from Mellivora capensis, assembly GCA_004024625.1. Lineage (NCBI taxonomy): Eukaryota > Metazoa > Chordata > Mammalia > Carnivora > Mustelidae > Mellivora > Mellivora capensis. Next base: position 112,741 of record PISX010003706.1, read on the forward strand.
ACACATATGTTTACATTTTCCAGTGCTTTTCATTATTCTCTGAAATTCTCTGCTTTCATCTGAGATTATTTTCCTTTAGTCTGAAGAACTTGCTTTGGTATTTTTTGTAGCTCGGGTCTGCTGACAATAAATTTTCTTAGCTTTTAGCTGTATGAAATGTCTTTATTACATCTTCATTTAATGCTCCTAACTTTATTTTCAGAACTGTTTTTAGTCTTACAGAAATATCACACGGATAGGATAGAGTTCCCCAATACATCCCGCAAAGTTTCCCGTACTGTCAACATCTTATAGTAGTATAGTACATGTTACAAACAGTTCATGAACATTGATACATCATCACCGTGATTATTCATACATTATGAACTGAAATCTTATCCAGATCTCCATAGTTTTTACCTGATGTCCTTTTTCTGTTCAGGACCCCATCCAGGATCCCACATTCCTTGTAGTCACGGTGCACCTTAGTCTCAGTGTGGCTCTGACAGTGTCATTCAGGGATTTTTTTTTAATGTTATTTTCACTTGTTTTTTCATTTATCACTTTCAAGAGGTCATTTCCTTATCTTTTGGCATCTGTAGTTTTTGATGAAAAGTTAGGCAAAAGCCTCCCCTTGTTCTTGTGGTAATAGTCGTCTGTCTAGGAGTCCTTGCGTGGCAGAGGGGGGTGTACTGACAAGAAATGCTTCTGAAGTACTAGAAATATTCTGTGTATTGATTTGGGTAATAATTACATGGGAATACAATCATGTAGAGTTAGTTGAGTCATAAATATATATGATTTATGCACTATATGTAAAAGCATTAAAAATATCATTCAAAGACAAGTCTTCCTGGTAATAGTGAGCTTACCAATTTAGTCCCAGACCTCTCTTTATAACCAACAATAAGTATGCATAAATTGAAAAAGATGTAATTATTTAAAATATTATTATTTCTATATGACTTATAAGCTATTATTTTTTTATGACCTAAGACAGATTCATAGGTTTTGGTTAATATCATAGTCATGGTAAATAAACAACATACTCATGGTCATGGTAAATAAATAAATCAACTCTTGTGGTCAAGAAATTATTCTGTAAAACAAGCTTGTGTTGAGTGCTGATGTGATTTGCTGTATGAATCAACCTTATTAATCAATAGGGCAATAAATGCTTCAGGTAGACCACTCTCACATTCAATATATTTTCATACTATATTGAAAAAATACAATCATTAGCAATGATAAACAACACATTCAAAAGAATATGATGTCAGACACAATGGAGTTTGGACCTGGTTCCATTTCTTGCTAGTCGTGGAACCTTTGTGACTAAGTTAACTTAACTTCTCTGAACTTCAGTTGTCTTACCTATAGAAAGAGAATAATAAAACACCTCTCGGGGTGCCTGAGTAGCTCAGTGGGTTAAGCCTCTGCCTTCAGCTCAGGTCATGATCTCAGGGTCCTGGGATCGAGCCCCGCATCAGGCTCTCTGCTCAGTGGGGAGTCTGCCCCACACCACCTGCCTCTCTGGCTACTTGTGATCTCTGTCAAATAAATAAATAAAATCTTAAAAAAAAAAAATAAAACACCTCTCTTGGAGTTGTGGTGATGAGTAAAATTATATAATACCTATAAAGTGCCTGACATCCAATAGATGCCCAATGTGTGGTAACTATTAATAATGACAATTATAATATCTTTCATAAGATAATTTTGGATTATGTTATTTATTTCATGTATAACATTTCCCAAAATCTAAAATAGTTTGTTACTGTCCATTTTGGTTTTATAGATACTCTCAATAGTATCGATCCTGAAGCAGGCTAGCTGTGCTTCAGAACGAATTTCTGACATCACAATTTTTCCCTTCCCTTTATTTAACGTTCCCGAGGATAAAGCTCACCTAGCACAATCAGTGTAATACCACAAATGCTATTAATTAGTGCTAAGGAAGTTCTCTTGCAAATGCCTGTCTCTTGAGTTTGTGGTGACATGTTGGCACAGGACACCCATCACAATGAGATGGCTCCATCCCATCCCTCTGTCAGAGGAATAGCAGTGACTTATTAATAAGAGAGGAAAATGATAGCAGCCTTAGTGTATGGAAATTGTTACTCTTTAAGACATGCCCTCCAGATAATTCAGAATTGTGCAGTGCCAGTTTTTGAAGAATTATGTGAATATGAATATGAATCATATGAATCTGGGATAATATGAATTATATAAAACCAAATCTCAAGTACCAGCATGTTTTCTGGGTAAATAATTAATAAATTATGAATGTGTTGGGCACCTGAGGATGCAAAGAAGGGTAAGACTTAGCTCCTGCCCTTGGGGGATGTATGATTGAACATCCAGCAGTATCAGATTAGAATGTGATTAAATTGCAGAAGTTCAGAGGAGGAGGTTGGGAAGTCCTAAGTGGGATCCAGTTGGAAGTAATGGATGAATAGGATTTATATGGGTGAAGAAAAATTCCAAGGGAGAAGAATCACATAAGTACTACAAGGCTGAAGAGTCAAGTTGAGGACAAATTGAGGAGGGAGGGTCTTTTTTTTTTTAAGATTTTATTTATTTATTTGACAGAGAGAGACACAGCAAGAGAAGGAACACAAGCAGGGGGAGTGGGAGAGGGAGAAGCAGGCTCCCCGCCAAGCAGGGATCCTGATGCAGGGCTCCATCCCAAGACCCTGGGATCATGACCTGAGCCCAAGGCAGACGCCCAACAGCTGAGCCACCCACCCCCGGGAGGGTCTTTTGTACAGAGATTTATTCTGTAGGAAAGGAGAGTTGGGAACCTTAAAGGCTTTATGACAACCCAGGGGTGGTAAAAGGAGGGAGGGAGAAGCAGAGCAGACACAGTGCATGGGACATAGAGTAGTGGTTGGTGGTCTAGATGCAAGGTCCTAGGTCCACATAAAAGGCAGAGGAGAGAGAAGATTTTATTTTTAAAGATTTTATTTATTTACTTGACAGACAGACAGAGATCACAAGTAGGCAGAGAAGCAGGCGGGTGGGGGGGAGCAGGCTCCCCACTGAGCAGAGAGCCTGATGCGGGGCTCGATCCCAGGACCCTACGATCATGACCTAAGCTGAAGGCAGAGGCTTAACCCACTGAGCCACCCAGGTGCCCCATGGGACCTCCATTTTAATGCTATTCTGAGGGGTTTTGGCAGCCAGGCTACTTTCTTAGGAGAGCCTTTCAGACATGGGTAACTCACCTTCTTTGGGCAGGTCCACACAGCTCTCTTTTTACCAAGTATTGGGCAGTGTCATGGAAAAGCTTCAGGGTATTTGACTTCCGTTCTGCTGAAGCAATAATTAAGTCTCATTTATGTGTAGCAGTTTCCCTCTCTTCCTTCTTTGGGCAAAGGTAAAGTGAAGCTCTGGGTGTCTGGGCTGAATGGCTGGCTCAGCCGAGGCTCTGTCTTCCAGACACAAGAGAGTCAGGCAGGAAAGGGCATGGTCACGGCAAGGTCATGGGTAGCAGAGGCATGGGGCAAGTGTTGTGGGAGCGTTGCCTGGGAAGTCTTCCTTGAGAAGATCTTGAAGGGTGCCTAGGAGTTTACAACCCAGCTAAGTAACAAAGCCCACTAGAACAGATAAAACAAGAGTTTTGTTCTCAGATGGGAAAGGCAACAGAGTTCATGTTCCACCTCTCATTCTCCATACATTAGACATTCCGTGTGCATCTCTGTCTAAAGAGAAAATAAAACCATGCTTGTATGCACATGGCTCCAGTAGAGAGAATAGTTTTATACATATGGGCAAGATCTCCAAACAGAAAACAAGTGACTCAGATCACATCAATAGTCATGTGGTCGCAATGTGCTTGGGCCGGGAGCTGCATGCAGAGAAGAGAGGTGACTTGCCCTAAAAACTAACACTTGAATAAAATGCAGACATGCGGCAGAAAGCCAGGCCAACCCACTGTGCGAATGCAGGCAGTGACAAGACCTCATACCCTGGCAGGCCTTGTCCTCCTCAAGGTCAGGGTCTGGCCAAACCCTCAAAAGGAGGAAAGTCGTTTCTGCAATGCCTGGATCAAGGTGCAACTTGGATGTCTTCTCTAATCTTTTCTGATGACAGGCCTGGTGACCTTCAGTGGCACACAAACTTTTTAAGGGGCAAGAAAGTATAAAGTACAGAAGTCTAAACAATGCGGTTCCCAGGGTTAGCAGACCATGTCCAGCCTTCACCTTGAATTCTTCATCTTGCTCAGTTTCCCATTAACACGAGACAAAGTATTAAAAATGTCGGGGTTTTGAACCAGAGACCGTGTGCTTGGTTTTCTTTATAGGTCTATCTTCAAGGCATAATTAAAAGCCTCACTTCACAAATTAATTTGCAGCTCACGAGGCCAAAAAGACATCTAAAAGTAATTTTCAGAAGAACGTTTTGTGGCCTGGGGAGGGGCACTCATGGTTCTCATGTGAAGCTACCTGTACCCGGTCCCCTTTCAATAGCATGTCAGGGAGCACAGCCTCCCTGATGAGATCTGACAAGCGTATGTTCTAGAGGAAGCGGAGGGGAAGCTCTCCGTTCATATGACTAATTAGACGGACTTCATGCTGGGTTGCTCTTTTTTGATGCAGGTCCTGGTCCTAATTGTCAGTTTGCTCCTCAGGAAAGTAAGGTTGAGTTCAAATGCTTACGTGCCCTGTTTTCTTTTAGCATTCCTGACCTGAAACTGATGCGGGGTGACAGGGAACAGACGGGAAAGGCTCCTTGTTGTACTCAGAGTAAACCTTTTCAAGTTCCCCCCTAGGAAGATGGGACCACTAGAAGCAGCTTCCGGAGCTGTGTTTATAATTCACAGGGCTCCCTCTAGCTGGGAATTCTGCCCTGGACAGTGCCAGCCTCTGCGATGGGCAGCTAAGTCCAAGTGAGGAGACCAGGGATACTTACTGGCCAGGTCTGCTCAGATAGTTCTCCAAAGGCCAAGGCAGTTATTGGCACAGACATGGCGGTGTGTTTGGGGATCATGCTGGTAAATGGGGTTTGCAAGAATGGCTGCAATGCTTTACCCCTCCTTATGGCCGTGCCCTTAGAATGTTCTTTCTAACAAGGGGTCCACCCTTCAGTCTGGACTGGCCTTTTGACTTGTGTTGACCAATTTAATGCAGTGGAAATAAGTCGATGTTAGTTCCATCCCTGGATCTTAAGAGGCCTGAGCACTTACACTCTTCTCTTGAGAAAATTGCCATGTGCACAAGTGCAACGATGAGAGATCACATGAAACAAGGCTAAAGCATCCCATTTGAGGCCATTCTAGATCATTCCATGCCCAGCTGACTCACCACCTGACTGTGATGCATGAGCAAGCCCAGCTGAGGCCAACCTAGCATGACTCAGGCCAGAAATACCACCCAAACAACCTGTGAACTTAAGAGCAAAAAGAAATGCTTATTGTTCTAAGTGATGAAACTTTGGGATATGTCTTAGTCCATGTACTCTGAGAAGCAGATGCCAAGTTAGAAAGAGATGTTCAGATTTACTGGATGAAATGCTGTTGAGGGATAAAGAGGAGAGAGACAAGGAAAGGTAGGGAGATCCTTCAGAACTGAGCCACAGGTCTGGCCTCTGAATAAGAAAGAGGGAAGGAAGGAGTGAGTAGGTAGAGTCCCAGGCTGCAGCACAGAGCTAAGGAAGTTGTGGCCAGCCTGGTGGAGAGTCCTTGAGTCCACTATGAAAGGAGTGGCTCTGCATTAATGCCCCTACTGAGCTTCTCATTGGGAGTGTGGCCACATTGCCTTCCAGGTGGATCCAGAAGGGCAACAGCTGGGGCTATTACTCGGTTACACTCCCCCACAGCAGGAGGTCTGAGCAACATGGACAGTTTATTATGCAGTGAAACTGAGACAACAGCTTACTCATTCATGGGGCAAACAGGTTTCCATGCCTTTGGAGATTTTTATTAGGGCCTGAGCTTGACCTGTCTTTACTCAAAAATGTCTCTTTGACTCAAACTAGAGCAGACTCTTCCTTAAACAACATCAAAGTTTTAAAATGTTCTTGGCCAACTGTAGCACCTAGACCTAGAATGTCCTAGAGCAGACCTGACATTCCACCCCCAGAGGGCACATTTTTTGCTCATTACTTTGCCCAAGAAGATCTGCCAGAAAGAGACAGAGTCCTTGGCTAAAAGGCCTTAATTACCTAGATTTGAAATTGGCTTCGACCTGAGACAAAATTTATGGAATATTGTTGTCGATGGCAAATCCTTTATGTGTCTACGTGGCCCAGATTGGCATGCTTCATTATTATTGTTTTTATAAAGCAATTTAATTACTAAGCATCAGCAACACTGTTATTAATTAGTTTTTTATAGAGATCTGGGAAGAAGATACAACCTCAGATTCAATTAACATTTATGGGGCTCCTTCCATATGCTGGGCACTTAGCCAGGGACATATTTATTGAATTTTCGCCAAAACCATGGGAGGCTCTTATTATCACCATTTGTCTCAGCAGTTGTCCTGCTGGTAAGTGATAGAGCACAAGCTTGGAGTCAGGTCCTCTGACTCTGTAATTCAACAACAAACATTCACTAAGCATCTAGAGTATTCCAGGAGCTGTAACATTTGACAGTAATACAAACACAGTTCCTGTCTCAAATTGTCCACAGATGAGTAGGGGAAACATGTACCATATTTGTCTATACTCAGTGATATGCTGCTATGACTGAGAAGCACAGGGTACTATAGACCCTGAGAAATGGCACCTGTGATGGCGGAATTGTGTCCTCCCCAAGGTCATATGTTGAAGTCCTAACTTAATACTCAGATGTGACTGCATTTGGAGATAGGGCCTTTAAAGAGGTAATTAAGGTAAAAGAAAGTCATAGAGTTGGGTCCTAATTCAACATGACTAGTGTCTGTAGGAAGAGATTGGCCACAGACATGTGCACTTATGTCAAGTGGCTTAGGTTTGTGAACTGGGTGAAAGCAGAAACAAGGAGAGAGGCCTCAATAGAGACCAAATATGTTGACACCTTGATCTCAGCCTTTCAGCCTCAGAACTGTGAGAAGACAAATCTCTGTTGTTTAAGTCACCCAGCCTGTGGGATTTTGTTATAGTAGCCCTAGCAAACTAAGATAGCACTTAACCACACTGGGCAGGCTGTGGAGAGAAAGCAGTTACAGGAGCATCTCAGAGAGGCAGGAGTTAGGAAAATGAGGGAGGAAACAAGGCTTTTAGTCCCTGCCTGCCTATGGAGTCCCTGAATAAACTTTAACAAATCGTTTCCTCTTCTGGGCATCAGATTTCTCATCTGTGAAATGAGGGGATCATCCTAGAAGACTGTTTCTCAAAATGTGTTTCATGGATCCCTGATCCCCTGAGATACTTTTCAGGAAAAGGGCAAGGAGGGTCTCCATGGTCAGGTACTTTGGGGAACACTATATGTCAAATGCCTTTCTGTATATTCATCACACAAAGCTGCACATAGTAGTTCTGAGGAGTCCTGTAGGGGAAAGAATTCTATTTTATGTAGAATTCGCCTACCTTATTTACCCACAATACTCCATTTCCACATTACACTCATTAATGCTAGTACTCCTAAGGATCCACACTGGATAACTCAGGCCCCAGTACCCCATCTCTTTATTTCCCAACTCCAGTACTTAGTAACTTAAAAAAAAAACAAAATGTTAAAATCCCAAGTATAAAATCTTCAGAGATGAGGGGTTAGACCTATGACTTAAATAAACCACTGATCCAGGGAACACCACGGATAAATGGAAAGGAGATAGCCTTAACTGGGTGGATGTTCTCCTACTTGATATTTTCTCTTCATTTCTTATATTTAAACTTAGTTCTTTTTTTTTTTCTTGTCCTATCTCTTTAGCAAAAAGTTACTGTATAATGTTGAATAATAGTAGTGATAGTGGGAATCCTTGGCTTGCTTTTGACTTTAATGCAAACATTGTAGTGTTTCACCATTAATTTGATATTGGCTATTGATCCTTACTATGTCAAGGAAATATCTTTTTATTTATAGTTTTTCAAAAATATTTAACAGAAAGTGCTATTGACTCTTAAGATCCTTTTTTACTTCTAAGAGGATAATCATATGATCTTTTAGTTTTTGATTTTTTTTTAAAGATTTTATTATTTATTTGACAGACGGAGATCACAGAGAAGCAGGCAGAGAGAGAGGAGGAAGCAGGCTCCCTGCTGAGCAGAGAGCCCGATGTGGGGCTCGATCCCAGGACCCTGGGATCATGACCTGAGCCGAAGACAGAGGCTTTAACCCACTGAGCCACCCAGGCGCCCCTAGTTTTTGATTATTAATAAATGCTATTCATTGGTAAAATTATCCCTACATTCTTAGGATAATGGTGACTTGGTCATGATTTAGTATGATGCATTGATTGATTTAAGAATTTGAGCTGAACATAATCACTGACTTTTGGCTGACTATAATTAGATACATATATTACAAAAACACTTAAAACAAAATAGATTTGTGCTATTGAAAATTTTTACCAAATTAAAAGAAAAAGAAAAAAGAAAATTTTACCAAATTATACCAGGGTGTGTAATTTCCCTTACATAAATAACCAAATTGCCCAACTCTGGTTCAAGGTGATATCAGACAGCTGTTAATCTATTAGACTATTCAGTAATACATGCAAAGAATTTGATGAAACATGGCCAATCTGCAGAGAGGGTCTTCTAAAGGAAATTTTGTTATTTAAATCTCACTTTATATATATTAGTTGTAGCAAAAACAAATATTATAGAAAGAGTTGTTTATTTAAGGTCAAATTATAAAATAAGACAATGAAAATAGTATTTTTTTTTTAGATTTTATTTATTAATTTGACAGAGAGATCACAAGTAGGCAGAGAGGCAGGCAGAGAGAGAGGGGGAAGCAGGCTCCCTGCTGAGCAGAGAGCCCAATGCAGGGAGCCCGATGCAGGGAACCTGATGCAGGGCTCGATCCCAGGACTCTGGGATCATGGCCTGAGCCAAAGGCAGAGGCTTTAACCCACTGAGCCACCCAGATAACCCTGAAAATAGTATTTTAAAAAGACAATTAGTGGGGCGCCTGGTTGGCTCAGTGGGTTAAAGCCTCTGCCTTCAGCTCAGCTCATGATCCCAGTGTCCTGGGATCGAGCCCCGAATCAGGCTCTCTGCTCAGCAGGGAGTGTGCTTCCCTCCCTCTCTCTCTGCCTTCCTCTCTGCCTACTTATGATCTCTGTCTGTCAAATAAATAAATAAGGTCTTGAAAAAAATAAAAGACAATTAGCAATTATTTTTGCAAGTTCTCCTTTAATAACCCACTTAATGAAATATTGACATATAAATTCTCTCTCTGATACTCAGTTACAGTTCTAGTTGTAAAAACACCACATCTGATCTCTTTTAACAAATACGCTTACCTGTTTCTGGTCACAAGATACTAGCTGGAAAATGTTCTATTTTATCTAAACCTTTCCTCAAATTGACTTTTAGAATATTTAAACAACAAAGCTGGACTACTTGTTATGATAAAGTGGAAAACATCATCAGGACTGATATTCTCTATCTCATCTTGATAATGTAAAACAAAACAAAGAAAACAAAACCAAAGGAAATGACACCGGGCTGATTTATTTGGTAGTTAACCAGTTTGTTTCAAATTTATTATTGATTTAAATTCTTATTCAAATCTTGACAGCAATGGTCAGATACATATCAATGACAGATTATTCATTTATGCTCATGTCAGCAATGTTTCCCAACCATGGAGATCTTCAGAAAAACATACATATATTAAGTCCACTAACATCATTAGCCTCTTCTCTCTTATGACCACAGCAATAACCATGGATCTCAGCCTGTATAAAAGAACTACTACCGAAGCCATATGATTGTTACAGTCCCAGGGATTCTTGGACAACTTTTGCTAAATGAGAAACACAACACAATGGACTATGGAACGTTAGGGCTAGAAGGGCCCCTGATTTGCTGTTGACAACTCAGTCAGCTTCATCACAGGCACTCCCTTATTTTTTTTGGACATTATAAAAAGTGCTAAAGACAAATGTGTCAATAAGTGGAAAGAAATTCTCAGATAATAGCAGAGTGGTAAAACACCTTCTCTTATATGCAGACCACATCTGTGAACACAAACTAGAGAAACTCTCCTATTTGAGAATCACAGAATGCAAGAACTGGGTATGAACTCAGAGATTCTATTGTTCTACTACCTCATTTTATGTATCATTCTAAAGTGAGTGCCAGAGTATTTGAATGATGTGCTTCCTCACTGGGGCACACTGCCTCGGTGCTCATCTGTCTCATTATTTCCACTGCATTGACTAAACCTGTGGTTAGTAAGAGTTATGTTACTACCCATGAGATGTGGGCACAAGTGATGTGCACTATTCTGAGCCAGTCATGGTCCTCTTCTCTCACTCACTACATAACTGCAAAGTATTTTCTCTAGTGGGGACGCAGGAAATCCTAGAAAATGGAAGCACAAGAAGATTAAAAGAACTGGCATCCCTAAACTATTACATCGAAGACTGGACACATGATTGGACCACGACATGGGTGAAACTGTAGCATTAGACTACTAATGTCTTAGGAGTTGTTTGTTATAGAAGCTAGTGAAGTTATCCTGACTAATAGACTGCTGGTGTCATTTTGTGATGACAAAGCTGAGCACAGAATTTCCACTGTGCTGTTTAGGCTCTCGGTTACATACCCTCCTTTAGGCAGAAATGATCTCCAGACCACGAGGAATGCTTTTCTTGTTGAATAAGAGAAGTTTAACTTTTGCAAAGCTGAACTGACAGGTGTGGTTGTGGCCCCACTTAAGAGTTCTCAGTTTGGGGGCACCTGGGTGGCTCAGTGGGTTAAAGCCTCTGCCTTCGGCTTAGGTCATGATCCCAGGGTCCTGGGATCGAGCTCCGCAACGGGCTCTCTGCTCAGCGGAGAGCCTGCTTCCCTCTCTCTCTCTGCCTGCTTCTCTGCCTGCTTGTGATCTCTGTCTGTCAAATTAAAAAAAAAAAAAGAGTTCTCAGTTTCTCTCACAGTAGTGTATACTTTTATTCTTTTAGATACAGATGATGGATGGTTGGACAATTGTCCGAAGTGCAATGAGCTATGTTGCTTAGAAGGTGTGGAGGAACTTAGCAATGTTTAGGCACCTCTGGAAACTTCTTGGAGTCAAGGGATATGACTCAATCTGCTTGGGGAAAATGGTCTCATCTGTTTTTAGTGATGCCTCTTATTCTTATCATTAGCTTAGAAAATGACTAAGAAGGCCATAGGTGGGGAATTTTCCACTTGATTCTCTGGTCTGTTGATTGAAAGTTGAAGTCCTATTAAGCTGTGGATGGTTTGTCTCTGTAAATTTACAAATGAGCCCCAGAATCATCTTATTTTCATGCTTATCAGGAGGTGGAGTGAATGTGGTGGTTCCTTCTAGCCACTGTAGTAGACTCATGGATATACCCCGCTGTGCCAGAAAGGGTGAATTCTGTTTTCTATTTCCTATTTGGGAATAGTCAACTTATTTTTTCTTTTTTAAAGATTTATTTACTTTGAAAGAGAGAAAGAGAGAGAGAGGGAGTGCCCATGAGTAGGGAGGCAGAGGGAGAGAGAGAAGTTAAAGCAGACTCCTTGTGGAGCATGGAGCCTGACTCCGGGCTTGATCCCAGGACCCTGAAATCATGACCTGAGCTGAAACTGAGAGAGTCAGGTGCTTAACTGACTGAACCACCCATGAAATCCACCCTGGAATATTCAACCATTTCGTGATACTTCTCATGGGTTTTTTTTTCGTCCCTGTTATTTCTTTCTGATAGACTTAAAGTTTTTCAGACTATGATGAAGGTACTTTACTTTTAGTCTTTTCCTAGCACCTATTTTTAACTTTCTAAGAAAAATAGAAATTTTTGGAAAGAATAACATTCTTAATGAACACTTTTAACTTGAGTTGACCAATTGACATGTTGTCTGGTTCTCAGACTGGCATCCTTTGGAGACTACAGTATAATTTTCAGGGGGGACTGGAAACAATTTGACTTAAACATCTGTTTGAACAAGTCAGAAAAAGAACAGCAAAATAAACTCAAAGTAGAAGAAAAAGAAATAAACCAGAGAACAGAAATAATAAAATAGAAAGCACAGATTTAGTAGAGCAGATCAACAAAACCAAAAGTTTGGGTCTTTTTTTTTTTTTGGAAAAGACTATTAAAATCGATCAAGGAATCAGGGACGCCTGGCTGGCTCAGTCAGTAGAGCATGTGACTCTTGATCTCTAGTTCATGACTTCAAGCCCCGTGTTGGATGTAGAAATTACTTAAATAAATAAATTTTTTTAAAAAAGAAATCATTTGGCAGAACTGATCAAGAAAAACAAGAAAGGCCTCTCTTATTTTCTAATATAGTCATTTTAAGGCTATAATTTCCTCCTTAAAAACTCTTTTGGCTGTGGTCTATACTTTTTTAAATGTAGATTTTTTTTTCTGTTAGCTTTATATCCAAACTTAATGTCTCATTGCAGTATGAGTTCTTCTTTGACCCACAGATTACTGAGGAGTGCATTTTCTAATTTCCAAACGTATAGGTATTTTCTAATTTTTAGGTTTATTTCATTGTGATCAGAGGTCATTCTCCACATGATTTCAATCACTTGAAATTTGATAGGACTTTCTTTATGACCTAGTATGTTGTCTCCTCCCCTTCTTTTTACACTTCGCCTGTGCTTGAAAGATGTGCATTTGGCCGTATTCTATATATGTCAGCTGGTTAGAGTACTTAATCATACTGTTCACGTCTTCTCTTCCACATTCTTCCTGATCTTTGTCTGACACTAGGGACACAGAAGATTCTTGTAGATTTGTTTTTTTCTCTTTTTAGCTCTGTTAAAATTTCTCTTTAGATTTTTTGAAGTCCTATTTTTAGGTATATACATGTTGGTGAACCAAACCTTTATCATTATACAGTATATTTTTAATATATAGTGACTTTTTTGACCTGAAATCTACCTAGTTTAGTATTAATATGGCCAGCTTTCATGTGGTTGTTGTTTTCATGGACTATATAAAAATGTCATTTATGTTATGCATACATTGGTTACTTTCTACCTTTCTTGGCCCTTATATCTTAGGTATTCATTTTACAAGCCATAAATCATTGTTGTTGTTTTCTTAAACTCAGTCTGGATTTTTTTTCTTAAATCCAAATCTTTGTCTATTAATTGGAGTACTTCATCCATTTGTGTGGTGAGAGGTATTATAATAGAATAATATGGCTAAATTTGTTTTAAAAAATTTAGACCCAAGTTAGCAGCTTGGCTTGGGGTTGTAGACAGTAGGACTTGTTTGTGGCCACTGGCTGGAAAACTCTTCTCTGTGTCTCTGGACAGTACCCAAACAAGTCATAAGAAACGGTCCTCTGAGGCATTCCTTTTTGTTTCTCAGAGTCTGTTATCTGAGGGAGCACATGGGGTGGGAGGCAGGGGCAATGTGCCTGGCCTGCCAGCTCAGCCCCAGCCACCTAGGCTCTCACACACAACAAATGCCAGGGCTGATGGCCCTGATATCCGGAATGCCCTGAGGGGTGTTCCGTTCCTTCTCTGATCCCTGGTGACTGGGAGCAAAGTGGCCATGTGCAGATTCTCAACCTTCTGTGCACAGCTGGAGCTGTGACGTGGGAGAGGAATATTTCAACTTTTGGTATTTATCTAAAGAGATTTTCCTTCTGAAGGATGACAACATTTTTCCCCCTGTATCCCAGATTGGAAAATCTGATGGTATGATTCCAGTGCTACCAAACTGTGAGTCTCTAGATCAGTTTTGTTTTGTTTTGCTTTGTTTTTTACCTATATAAGTCTTAGTTTCCTTAGTTGAAAAGTTGAAAATTCCCTAGTAAAGGATTAGAAATTCTATAAGACCTTTCAATTCTTATGTCCCCCAAATCTATAAGTTCTATGTAAAAGAAATATGAATGGTTTCCCTGGATTCTAAAAAAGAGACTAATTGTACCCCCAAATCACAGAAAAAAGCTAAGTCTGAAATGATTTTCCCCAAAGAAATGAAGCATAGGCAGTGAATTGCAGGCATTATGGCTCATTTCTATTTGGCGGGGGGCGGGGGGGGAATGGGAAGGAGATTAAATAAAAAGAGAGAGTAAAAAGTTTCATGATTTCAAGTGAGTTTGCTGAGAAATAATTTATAATGTCTTCGCTTGCCTGTTTGTTTCATTTTTAACTTCCTCTCCTCTACCATCTTAGCTCTTCTCCAAGGGCCAGGCTTTTATCACTGGGATCATTTGATAAAAGTCCTACTTTGTTGTGTGACATTGCAAAAAGGATCTGTATACCCAGGAACATTCTCACCATTTCCAAAGTATCCAATTTTTGTCTCACTTGCTCTGTAGAAATGTTTCCCCCTGGGGTATTCTTACTCACTTGAGTGCTTTAAGTCTACATTAATACACTTATTTAACTAGACCTTTAATCAATATTTCATGGGATGTATTGAGAAGACCCACTTAATCTCTTTTAGTCTCTGCAGGTGTAGGAGTGAGAGAAAGCACTGGTCCAAGAAGATGGGTGTCATTTACACACAAATAATGATGTTCCTATCGATCATAGGCTTGTTGGGTAATACTTGTGATGAATCATTTATAGGAAGGGGACAAGGCATTTTATGTTTTACAGAATGGGACTTTTGGGTCTTTAAATATCTATCAGAGCCCCACTACTGAAGGAGTCAAGGATAACCAGGGGATTGACTTCTCAGCAAGGAAAAAAACTAATATAAAAAAAATGACTTGAATAGGGAGACCAGTTGGGGCCACAAAAGATTCCTTTATTATTATTATTATTATTATTATTATTATTATTATTATGTTATGTTAGTCACCATACAGTACATCATTAGTTTTTGATGTAGTGTTCCATGATTCATTGTTTGTGTATGCTACCCAGTGCTCCATGCAATCCATGCCACAAAAGATTCTAATACTTATAAATTGGGATACTCTGAAGAGATCTCAGAGTGTTATCATCCATAGACAAGTAAGAGTTGAGTGGGGAGTTTTGAGTGGCCTGTGGTAAGGTATTTCTTTTTGGTGATGTTTATAGTATGGTGGGTAAGTCATCTGGGACTTGGAGTCAATGGGACGTGGCTCAAATTCTTGCTCTTAACACTTATTATCTGTATGGGTGTGGGCATTTTATTTTGCTTAAATGTCACTTCCTGAGATGTAAAATGTTTGAGTAATAGTTCATTATGTTAAGTACTTCCTATGTACAAGATACTGACCTAAATTCTTAACATTATCTTTTATCTCAAAATAATCTTTTGAGGTTTTGAGATTTTTCTCAAAATATTATCTCAAAATAACCTTAATAGGGAAATATTATTGGTTACTGTAGCTATGTAGTAAGTCTATAAAGTGGAATTTTTCCTACTTTTTTCTTCTCTTCAAGATAGTTTTAGTTGGGTGCCTGGGTGGCTCAGTTGGTTAAGTGTCTATCTTCGGCTCAGGTCATGATCCCAGGGTCCTGGGATCGAGCCCCTCATCAGGCTCCCTGCTCAGCAGAGAGCCTATTTCTCCCTTTCCCTGCTACTCTGCCTACTTGTGCTCTCTATCTCTATCAAATAAATACATAAAATCTTTAAAAAATATATAGTTTTAGTTCCTTTGTATTTTCATATAAATTTTAGAATGAGCTTGTATATACCTACAGGTATCTTGGGATTTTTGGCAGGAATTGCATTAAACCTATAAATCGATTTGGGGAGAAATGACATCTTTACTATATTAAGTCTTCCAGTACATGAAAATGGTATTTCTATTTATTTAGATTTTTTTATTCCATTCATCAACTTTTTGTAATTGTCAGTATATATATCTTATACATTTTTAAAAAGATTTATATGTAAGTATTTCATTTTTGGAGTGATTGTATCTGGCATTGTGCTTTTAACTTCAGTTTTCATACATTCATCTGCTATAGAAATAGATTGGTTTTTGTTTTTTGATCTTATATTCTGTAACCTTGCTAAAAATGAATTAGTTCTAGTATTTTTGTTTTGTTTTGTTTTGTTTTTCAGAGAATCCCTGGGATTTTCTACATAAGCTATCATGTTATGAGATAGGAAAAGTTTAATTTCTTCTTCTCCAAATTGTATACCTTTTATTTCCTTTTCTTGCCTTATTAAGGTGGCTAAGCCTTCCAGTATTGTGTTGAATAAAAATAGTGAAAGCTGATATTCTGCTTTTTTCATATTTTTTGGAAAAAACATTCAGGTTTTAGTTGTATGATTTTTGTAGACTATCAAGTTGAAGAAATTCTCTTCTGTTTCTAGTTTTTTAAATATATTTATTCCATACAGATTCCATGTACTTATACATTTTATACTTGCTTGTTATATTTACTTCTGTAACTATTTCTCCATGGAGAATTGAGTTACTCTGTTGTTTTTTCCTTTCAGCTTGAAAGGTTCCCCTAATATTTCTTTTTTTAATTGTTAATGTCTTTATGTTTTATTATTATGTTCAGCTAGCCAACATATAGTACATCATTAGTTTTTGATGTCGTGTTCACCAATTCATTAGTTGCACTTAACACCCAGTACTCATCACAACATGTGCCCTCCTTAATTCCTATCACCCGGTTACCCCATACCCCCAACTCCTCCCTTTTGTAACCCTGTTTGTCTCCTGGAGTCCAGAGTCTCTCATGGTTTGTCTCCCTCTCTGATTTCTTCCCATTTAGTTTTCCCTCCCTTCCCCTGTGGTTCTCCATGCTATTCCTTATGTTCCACATATGGGTGAAGCCATATGATAAATGTCTTTCTCTGATTGACTTATTTCACTTAGCATAATCCCCTCCAGTTCCATCCATGTCAATGCAAATGGTAGATATTCATCCTTCCTGATGACTGAGTAGTATTCCCTTGTACATACGGACCACATCTTTTTTATCCATTTATCTGTTGAAGGACATCTTGGCTCCTTCCATAGTTTTGCTATTGTGGACATTGCTGCTATGAACATCGGGGTACATGTGCCCCTTCTTTTCATCCCCCCAATATTTTTTGTAGGGCTGGTGGCATCAGGGGATTCTCTCAGGTTTTGTTGATATGGGATCTTCTGTTTCTGGTTTGCTGAGAGTGTTTATTATAAATGAATGTTGAATTTTGTCAGGTGCATTTTTGGGCCTCTATCAATATAATTGTATGTTTTTTCTTATTTAATCCGTAAATAAAATGAATCACACTGAATGGTTTCTAATGTTGGTTTTCCCAGACTTGTTATACCTGGGAAGAACCCAACTTGGTCATGCTGTATATCCTGTTTATATATTACTACATTTGATTTGCTCATGTTTCCTTAAAAATTTTTGTACTGTGTTCATGGGAGATGTTGGTCATAATGTCTTTGTTTGATTCTGGTATTGAAATAACATTTTTTAATATTACATTTTTGAATTAACATATATAGAAAAGCTATTAATTTTTCCACTTTGTTCTTATATCCAGCCACCTATTTAAAATTTTGTTTAATTCTAATAAATTCTTAATTGGTTCCTTGTATATTCTACATAGACAATTGTAACTTTTGCTTATAAAACCACTTTGGTCTCTCCGTTGTTCCAAATGAATACACTTTTTAATTGTTCTTGTATCTGTGCATTATCTAGTTTCAAACCCAGCAAAAATGTTAGTAATTTATATTTTTATAAATTCACATATGGTATTTACTAATAAATTTAACCACCTTCCTGTTCATTCCTAAATTTTACATATTTTCTCCCTCTCTCTCCTTACTGATTAGATATATCACAATTTTAACTTTTTAAAATGTCTCAGCATCTTTAGTTTGGGTTTTCTTAGATTGCATGTATAAGTGAAATCATTTAGTATTTGTCTTTCTCTGAGAACTTTAACTTTCTAATTGACCTTTAAAATAATAGCCTTTGATTTTATAATCATCTACTCTCTGTTTTATATTTTATTTATTTATGTTCTTATTTTTAATTAATCTCTTCCTTATTTAGTTTTTTAGCTTCATTCATTGAACACTTTATTTATTTTCAAGCTGTTAATTTTTCTCTGAGTACCATTTGGTCAATTTTAAAGATATCAAACTGTAGTGTTTTCATTTCCACTTATTGATTGTTTATAATTTCAATTTTGTTGTCTTCTTCCTTCTGCTTTCTTGGCAAACACTGATCTTTTTTCCTGTCTTCATAATTTTACCTTTTCCAGAATGTTATGTATTTGGAATCATACAGTATGTAGAGTTTTCAAATTATCTTCTTTTATTAGTATTGTACATTTAAACTTCTTCAATATCTTCATGGTTTAGTAGCTCATTTCTTTTTAGCACTGAATAATATTCCATTGTCTGGATGTACCACAGTTTAGTTACCCATTCACCTTCTGAAAGACATATTGGTTGTTTCTAAGTTTTGGCAATTATGAATAAAGTTGTTATAAACAGCCATGTGTGGGTTTTTATATGAACATAATTTTCATCTCATTTGGATAAATTCCAGGGAGCATGACTGCTGGATCATATAATGGCAGTATTTAGTTTTGTAAGAGACTGCCAAACTGTTTTCCAAAGTGGCTGTACTATTTTGCATTCCCATCAGCAGTGAATGAGAGTTCCTGATGTTCCACATCCTTGCCAACATTTGGTTACATCAGTGTTTTGGATTTTTGCCATGTAAATAGGTGTGTGGTGGTATCTCATTATTGTTTGAGTTTGCATCTACCTAATGGTTTGTGATATGGAACATCTTTTCATATGCTTATTTGCCATCTACATATCTTCCTTGGTGAGCATTATTTTATTACTGCAATGTCCGTTAAATTTTTAGTGAACATCTTTAGATATGTATTTATTACTTTCTCAAATTATAAAAAGAACACAAAATTGCTATAAAAATTCCATTAGCATAAAGTGTAAACAGTAAAAGTGAAAGTCTATTCATACCCCTGGAAAAGTTAACAAATATTACACTTTTAGATATATTGATGAATAAATAAATACACACATGGTTTTCTAGACAAATATGACTATTTTACTTTCTCTGTCACCACAAATTTCTGTTTAGTTGAAATTATATCTAATTTTAATACTGATCAATTTTGTTCCGTATTTTGCCTCAATATTTTATAACAATTGCATCAAGATCATAACCATAATAAAATACTTAAGCCTTGTAATTTAAATTATTTTTACTTATCACCAAGAATTTTATTTCAAGCCTTCCTTTTGCTCATTTTACTTTTTGTCTTGCTGAAGAATTTTCTTGCACAAACTTTTTGAAAATTGAAGATATATTTTTTTTTTACCTTACACATTAGTGATAATGTCATTGTCTCCTAGCATTCTGTATTGTAAAAATAAAGTTGGACATTGCTCAAATGCCATTTTCTTTGTAAATAATTCCTTCCTTTCATTTTAGAATGAGTTAGCAGATTTTCTAGGCTGTCTAGTTAAGCATCTTTATTATTTTTGCTCAGTGGTCAATAGTGAAGGCCCAAATCTTTGTTCATCTCAATAAAATTATCCTTGGTTATTTCTTTTTTTTCTTTTTTTTTTTAATTTTTATTTTTTATAAACAAATTTTTATCCCCAGGGGTACATGTCTGTGAATCGCCAGGTTTATACACTTCACAGCACTAACCATAGCACATACCCTCCCCAATGTCCATTACCCCACCCACCTTTCCTGACCCCCTCCCCCCAGTAACCCTCAGTTTGTTTTGTGAGATTAAGAGTCACTTATGGTTTGTCTCCCTCCCAATCCCATCTTGTTTCTTTTCTTCTTTTTCTGCCCCCCTAGTCCCCCATGTTGCATCTCCACTTCCTCATATCAGGGATATCATATGATAGTTGTCTTTCTATGATTGACTTATTTCACTAAGCATGATACCCTCTAGTTCCTTCCATGTTGCTGCGAATGGCAAGATTTCATTTCTTTTGATGGCTGCATAGTATTCCATCGTGTATATATACCACATCTTCTTTATCCATTCATCTGTTGATGGACATCTAGGCTCTTTCCATAGTTTGGCTATTGTAGACATTGCTGCTATAAACATTCGGGTGCATGTGCCCCTTCGGATCACTACGTTTGTATCTTTAGGGTAAATA
>PISX010003707.1:0-132616 GCA_004024625.1 Mellivora capensis
CACACACACACACACACACTGCTCCTGGTCACAGCTTCCTTTGCTTCCCCTTCCTCAGCCCAGTGGTTTTGCACCAGAAATCACTGGAAATCTCTCCCTCCTGCCTCTTCGTGCCACTCCCGCTAATTCCCAGGCCAATCTTTACCCAATTCCAGAGAGGCTTGGGGAAAGCCGCTCACCTCCTAATCTTCCTGCCATGTGAGGAGCTAAGCTGGTTACTAGGCTCCAGATACAGAGTCCCAAAGCCCAGCTTAGCCTCCAGACTCCTCCTCTGCCCTGGACCAGCCTCGTCCCTCCACCCAGCTCACTGAAGGGAGGCATGTGGAGTGTCCAAGGCTGGGTTCGAAGTGGGAAGACCTCCTTTCTTCCTCACACAGCGCACGGAACAAAGTCCTGCGATTTCAGGCTGCTGGCCAGAAATCCCCGGGGGGAGAAAGGACATATCAGCCCATCCCTCCCCTCTGGAAACATACAAGTTAACTTCCAACTCCAAGGCCAGGCCTCCAATTGCCACGATCCTGGGAACAGCGCTCCAAGGCTTCAGAGCGCCAAGCCAGCCCTCCCACCTCCCCTGTCCAAAACCACTGGGAGGCGGAGCTCCATGCATCCGGAGGATCCGACTCCCCCAGGGAAAAGGACAGGTGTTACGTTAGGGTACCCGCCAATCCTGTGGCCCACAGAATAACCACTGCCCTCAGCATTTCCCCACATGACCTACCTCACCATTGACCCTTCCTCCAGCCCAGACGTCCAAACTGGATCTGGGGAGCCCCAACACCTGTACACTTTACCCACCAACAAGGAGATCTTCCCAACCTACTGCTCACCCAGAATGCTTCAGGACCTGAGAAATCCCTCTGAGCTCTCCCACAGAGGGCTGGGATTGCCTGAAAGTGAGTTACCGGTCAGAAAATGACCACCGCTGCCGGGCAGGAGCGGAGCTGCCCCCAGCGGGCTGGAATGGGGTTGGGGGAGCAAGAAGCCAAAAAGGACCTAGGAAAGAGTGGGAGTTAATGCCACCTGCTCGCAAACTTCAGTGGGGAATTTCGAAGGGAGAGCCACTGGTATCAAAGGTTACGACACGGGGAAGGGTTGGGTAATGACTGCCTTCGGGAATGGCATCAGGCCAGAAGCATAGGGGAAGACACGGACTAAGGAGTTTCAGGACCACAGGACAGTTGGTAGCAACATCTTCTCCAACATCACTGCCATTTATTAGGCTCCTGACCCACGTGACCGCTGATCCTTACGGCAGCTTGCAAGGCAGGTACTGCTATCTTAATTCACAGGAAGAGCCACTGAGGCTCTGAGGGGCTTAAACGACTTGCCCAAGGTTACACAGAGATTAAGTAGCAGAGCCAGGGTCCAAACTCTGATCCGTCTGGTTCCAAACCTACGTTTGCACTCCTAGGGTGCCACAGCAACATAGAAAAACCCTGGGGAAAGTCATATAATGCGTCTAGGTCTCAGTCTCCTAGGTCTGCAGTGTCCTTCCTGACTCGTAAGGGTCTTTCCAACTCCAACATTTCTGTGCACCCATGGGACTCCCCAGAGGGGCAGTATGTGTGGGAGATGGAGACATCCTCCTTCCAGGGGTGGGTGGGGTGGCGCAGTGGCTCTCACCTCCCCCATTTTTGTAGCAGAGATAGGGAAACCTCCAGACGTTGCCGAGACCGATGATCTCCCCGGCCACTGACAGCACAAACTCCATCTTGTTATTCCAGTGTCCCCTTTCCAGGGTGCCATCTTCCTTCGCCTTTTCCATGACTGGGTATGCTGGCTTTGTCTCTCCATTACTGGTTGTGTTCGAGACCCTGCTATCCATCCCACCTGGAAAAGAAGCAAAGTGCTCTGTTCACTGCTGGGAATCCTGGGAAGAAAGCCTTCCCCTTCCTTCACCAGCAGATTCCCAAGGGAATGAGTGCACTGGAAGAAAGTACATTCCTACCCCTTTGCCTGTAGACCCGTGTTCTCCTTAGCATCTCTCATTGGTAAAGGCTGAGTAACAGCTGCTGAGAATGTATCTTCCTTTCCTGTTCAGAAAGAAAGCATGGAGACCGAGGTACAGGCGTGTGTTCCACAGGGCAGGTCCTCTTGGGTGGGGGCTTGTGGATATGGAATAATCCACATGGCCCCTGGGTTGTCTAAGTTCCTCTCTGCCAGCCTATGGCTCACTTTGAATGTATTGGCATGACCTTCAGTGTCTATATTCTGTATGCTGGGGACAGTTGAAAGGATCCTCAAGGCTACCAATTTCCTTTGCAGGAATTTAGTCTAGCAAAGTAACTGTGACTGTGGGTAAAGATTTGGCATCGAAGATGTTCATTGTTTACAACAGCAAAAAATTAGAAAGTATGTAAGGTCCCAAAGCGATAGACAGGTTAATAAATTATGGCACATACAGACACTGGAGCCTTATACTATCATCAAGAATTGTGCTGCAGAGGAAAAGGTAATGAAATGAAAGTGTTCACAATATGTGAAGCGAAAAGTTATCAAAGAGCATACACAATACCATTATGCTTGGAAAATATTTCATAAAGGGTATGCATTGAAAGCTTAGGATAGCCACCAAAATGGTTCTCTCTCCATGGTTGGAATATAGGAATGTTTTCCTTATTTCCATTTCCTATGTTTTCATCAAAGAACGTGACTTATTTTGTACTATTTAAATAAAAGCAAGTTTTAAAAAAATCTTTCCCAAGGAATGAGAGTGGCTGAGGGGGTCCTGGAATTCTGAAGAAGATGGGCTGATTTTTTTCAGCTATCCTTCCCTGTCTCTCAGAAGTCAACATAAAAGAAAGATGAACTATGGGCTCTTTTTTTTTTTTTTTTTTTTTTTGGTGATGTTACACATAGGAATCTGTTACAGTTGAGAAGAAAACATGAAATTAGTAAAGAAACACTGGGGGTGGGGGCACCTGGGTGTCTCAGTGGGTTAAGCCTCTGCCTTCGGCTTGGGTCATGATCTCAGAGTCCTGGGATCAAGCTCCACATTGGGCTCTCTGCTCAGCAGGGAGCCTATTTCCCCCTCTCTCTCCACCTGCCCCTTTGCCTACTCGTGATCTCTCTCTCTCTGTCAAATAAATAAATAAAATATTTTTTAAAAATTTAAAAATTAAAAAAAAAATAAAGAAACACTGGTCCAGGGGCACCTGGGTGGCTCAGCAGTTAAAGCCTCTGCCTTTGGCTCAGGTCATGATCTCAGGATCCTGGGATCAAGCCCCTGCTTCCCCCACTCTCTCTGCCTGCCTCTCTGCCTACTTGTGATCTCTGTCTGTCAAATAAATAAATAAAATCTTTTTTAAAAGTAAAAAAAAAAAAGAAAGAAACACTGGTCCAAATGCTTCACTGCCCTATTCTAGACTCTTACCAGGATTAAAGATAAGACTGGACATGGTTCACATTTAGTGAGCAACTACTACTAAGCACTTTACATATATTTGTTTCCTTTAATCCACAGCCACCCTGAAATGTAAGCAGGATTAGTTCTGCTTTGTAAATAAGGAAGCTGCAGCTCAGAGAGGTTAGGTGATGTGTCTGCAGCCCTACAGTGAGATAATGGCACCAGCAGGACTTGAACCGACTCTGTCCCTGCTCTTTCCATTAAATCTCTCGATTACATTGGCTCCCCAGGTTGCTCAGCATGTCTCAGGAGCACCTTCTGATGACTCCCTCCTGATTTTATACAATGGTCCCTTTTCTGGAAAAGGAGGCAAATGGGCTTTTTCATACACTCGGGAAAAATTCATACTAACAGAACTTTCTCAGGGAGAGCCTCATCTTACCCAGGTTTCCCTATGGCTCCACCTCCCCAGGGGGGCCACCTCAGGGATTCAGAAAGTCAAGGAACAGTAGGCACCTTCGCTCAATTGATAAATTAGGGAACAGGTTCCAGAGATCTTGAGCTAAGAAGGAGAAACTCAACCAGCTGGTCCCGAGAAGGTGCCTCAATCCTTTCGAGAAACATGTCTAACGCCTCATGCTCGTTCTGAGCCTCTCTTTACCATCCGATGGGAGTCTTTCAATGGTGGAATGCCATCTCCCTCCACTCCTTCATCCTCCCAGACCCTAGAAGAAACCGCCTCTCCTGGGTCCCTGGCCTCATGAGGGTGCCTCTCAGAGGTAGTGCACTGCAGTTAGAAGGTCATGAGCTGGGTCAGACAAGCCCGGCACAGATCTTGGCTCTGCACTGTGCCACTCACTGTCTGACTCCGGGGAAGTGAATTAACTACTCTGAGTCTCCATTCACTCATCTGTGAAAGTGAGAAGGACTAAGCGAGGCACTAGATATATATAAAGGAAAGCACTTCGTAGAATAACAGCACTCAGATTTTCATTTTCTTTCAGTCTTGCCGAAGAGGTGTTCATTGTCTCATCTCACAGAGAAGAAAGCCTTTCTTTCCTCTCAGTCTAGGGTTCTTGTCCTCTAAAGCCCATGGGCCCTCTCAAGTCCACGACCACTGAAGCTTCAGAAAGCCCAGAATATAGCATCTAGTCTTTGCACAGGCACACAGAAGTGGCAGGATCTGTTTTCTAGGAGAACCAAAAAATCCTTTGGTTGTACAAACTATGATCTTACCAACCTGTAGTCTGAGACCCAGAAACAGAAGAAAGAGAGAGAGAGAGAGAGAGAGAGAGAAGAAAATGTCACCAACCTTAGTGCAGTTGCTGCCAGAGGTCCAGTGTGGGGGGGAGAAGAATGATCTAAGGGGGAAGGGGAAGGTGCTGGCTATTTAAAGTGTGGTTCCAACTCCTCTGCTGCACTTGTAATTCTAAACTTGGCCCAGCCCACATTCCGCCTCCTGCCTGGCCCCCTCCACATTCCCTCCCCTGAGCACCAGACAACTCACAGCCCAGAGAGTGCGAGCACAGGCTGGCAGGTCAGGCCAGTTGCTTGAGAGGCCGGGCAGCAGGCTGTCTTCCCCAGACCTCACAAGCTCTTCCCTCTGGCCACCTCGGGTTCTTCCTAGAGAGATCCCGCCTTCCACCCTTTCTCCAGCTTCAGCGCTCCTATACTCCTATCAGGAATAGGTGTTCCTTTGGTCAGGTGCCCAGTAAATTGAATGTGCATTTCTCTTAGCATTCTGCAGTTTATGATTTGGTGTGGACCGTGATTAAGAGTAAAGATACACGGGGGCGCCTGGGTGGCTCAGTGGGTTGAGCCTCTGCCTTCGGCTCAAGTCATGATCTCAGGGTCTTGGGATCTAGCCCCACATCTGGCTCTCTGCTCAGCAGGGAGCCTACTTCCTCCCTCTCTCTCTGCCTGCTGCTCTGCCTACTTGTGATCTCTCTCTGTGTCAAATAAATAAAATCTTAAAAAAAAAAGAATAAAGATACATATGGGCACCTGAAATTAATGTCATGTTGTGAGTCAACTATAACTCAATTAAAAAAATACATTAATGGAATAAAAAAAAATCAGTCATCATTTTTGCAGGTTATACCTTACTATTTATTTTTTACTTTTTGTTTTACTGGCAAAATTATAGGCATAAATTCAATAAAGGGAAACTTTTGTCAGAAAAAAGGAATAAAAATACGTAGATTATAGAAATCTGAGAAGTCAGAAAAATGCCCTCAACACACACACACACACACACACACACATATTTTTTAAAGATTTTATTTATTTATTTGAGAGTGAGAGAGCAGGAGCTGGGGGGAGGAGCAGAGGATGAAGCCGACTCCCCGCTAAGTAGGGAGCCCCACCAGTGGCCCAGTGCAGAGCTGGGGCTGGATCCCATGACGCTGAGATCATGACTTAAGCCCAAGTCAGAGGCTTCACAGACTGAACCACCCTGGCCCCTGGCGCACGTGCATTCGTGCATTTATATACATATGGGAAAGTCAAAACAATTAATACTAGTTCTATCTGGAGAGTAGGGTTGGGGCCCGGAAATGAAACATGAAGTAAGGGACATTTTTCACTTCTGTTTTTTATTTTTTGGATTGTTAAATAATGTGCTAGTTTTGATTTTTTTTTAAATAAATTTTTAAACCAATAAAGAAAAGAAAGTGCCAAGCTTAAGCCCTAAACTCATCCTAAGCGGAAGAGCTGGCTGGGAAGAGGAGGCGGCCGCCATCCAGTCCCCCGCGTTTTGCACTCCGTGTCAGGGCGGGAGCAGAGTGGGGTGGCAGAGCACCCGCCCAACACCGAACGCCCCCTGGGGTGCATGGTGGGCCCGGATGCGCCCTGGGTCCCGAGGCCAGATGGTCCAGAGCAGAGTCCCGGCTCCATCACTTTCTGTGTTGTGGCCTTGTTGCTCAAAAACATTGTTCTCAGGTGCCCGGGTGGCTCAATGGGTTAAGCATCTGCCTTTGGCTCAGCTCATGATCCCAGGGTCCTGGGATGCAGCCTCACCTCAGGTTCTCTGTGGGAAGTCTGCTTTCCCTCTCCCACTCCCCCTGCTTTCCCACTCCCACTCCCCCTGCTTGTGTTCCTGCTCTCACAGTCTCTCTCTCTGTCAAATAAATAAATAAAATCTTTAAAAAAAAAAAAACTAACATTATAAAACAACAACAACAACACAACTTGCTTTTGAAAAATCTATAAAAAGGTGTGCCTCCTCCTTACCTTGCAGGGTTGAGTGAGGTTTCAGCAGGTAACAGGCATATGTGAAAGGCCCAGTCCATGGGTACCAAGCCTTCAAATGGTAGCTGGTATGGATCCTTAGGAAATCATTCAAGTGAGCAGGGAAGGTTTCCTGAAGGGGATGAGATCCAGAGACCCCTGAGCAAAGCTGGGCTCAGGCCAGACTGTAAGAGTCTGGGGCTGGGGGCAGGGCTTGGGGTGGATGACTGAATGGGATAAACAAATGTGCCTGGGGGTGCCCGGGTGGCTCAGTCAGTTAAGCATTTGCTTTCAGCTCAGGTCATGATCCCAGGGTCATCGGATCGAACCCCACCTCTGGCTGCCAGCTCAGCGCTCTCTCTCTCTCTCAAATAAATAAATAAATCTAAAAAAAAGCCCAGGGAGCCTTGCAGAGACAATTATTCCTGTGTTTCTGCTGCTCTTCTCTCCCCTTCTGACCATCCCTCCATCTTATTTAATTGTTAAACAAGAGACCAAAAGTGTTCTCCCAGAGAGGTTGCAAACTCATGCAAAAAAGTCCATCTTCAAAGGCAAGGCTGTTAACTTCTGTTTTTACTTACCATCAAGTGCTACTTACTAATGACCTATTAACTGAGCTGCTAATCATTAGAAACTCTAGTATTTGTGCTCTAAAATGACCAGGTAACTGGAGTGTACTGAACCTCAGATAGATATAGGAATAGTATTCTAAGTTAGGACACCAGACAGCCATCAGCAATGTTGCACAGCCCCTCCTATGCCCTCTATGTGCAAAAACTAGGGTTCCCTGTTTCCAGGAAAGACTCCCAGTGACCAGGGCACCATCAGGATCAGGCTGAGTTCCTTTAGCCTTGTATTAGAGTCGTTTAGAGTTGCTGCCCTTGTACAAAGGAATGTTCAGTTTTGCTTGTTGATCCTGTTGTTTTTACATAACCACTTACATTTTACCTTTTTAAAAATATTTTATTTTTTAAGTAATCTGTACACCCACCGTGGGGCTCAAACTTACACCCCCGAGACAGAGCCGCTCACTCCAGTGACTGAGACAGCCGGGCACTCCTACGTATTATCATTTTGATTGCTGTTTTGTTCCTCTCCAAATCTTTGTTATCCCCAATTTCTTTTTCTCCGTAAAGTAGGAACTGGTGCTATAAGTCTTCTGCCCTGTTTAGGTTGACCAATTTTTAAAACGTTTGAAAATCGCTGGTAAATGAATGACAATTGCTCACAACTCCCTGTCTGGGGTTTAGCACAAATCAGGCAGGACTAGCCTTGCTTCTACTTCACTTCGCCATCAGCCTTTGCCCTCCTGGGTCAGGAAACCTGAAAATAGGGAACACTAGAGTCAGTCTTCAAGAGTTCTCACTCAAGAGGCGGCGTTGGTTCTAAGACTCGCTAGAGACTGTTAGGATAATGGAAGGATGTGGTCCTCAAACAGAAATAGAGTGAACCATGAAGAAAGCGGGCCTGGCAGGTCTCGGCTTCTAGCCCGTTGACCCCGGGCATATTTTAAAGTCAATATGCCATGATATACTCCCCCAGCAATTTTTTTCTCTCTACTAGGAGTGGCACAAGGACAAAAAAATTTTCAAATGAGCATGATTCATTTCAAAAAGAATATTTCTGAGCAACACCAGTTTCAACATTGGAATGAGCTGATGAAGGAAGTGGAGAGAGATCTTTAAATGAACAGGCACTGGGGCGCCTGGGTGGCTCAGTTGTTAAGCTTCTACCTTTGGCTTAGGTCATAACCCCAAGGTCCTGGGATGGAGTCCTGCATCCGGCTCCCTGCTCAGCTGGGAGTCCGCTTCTCCCTCTGCCACTACCCTGCTGGGGCTTTCACTTGCTCCCTCTCTCTCAAGTAAATAAATAAATAAAGTCTTTTTAAAACAATTAATGGGCATAGTTCTGTTTAACCCCAGGGATGAGGAACCTATTGACCTTTTCGATCTCTTTTCAAATATCTGAAAGGGGAGAAAACAAAAAAAGGAGGGGTGCCTGGGTGGCTCAGTGGGTTAAAGCTTCTGCCTTCGGCTCAGGTCATGATCCAGGGTCCTGGGATCAAGCCCCGCATCAGGCTCTCTGCTCAGCGGGGAGACTGCTTCTTCCTCTCTCTCTGCCTGCCTCTCTGCCTGCTTGTGATCTCTGTCTGTCAGATAAATAAATAAAATCTTTAAAAGAAAAAAAAGAAAAGAACAAGTGGAATCAACTACACAAATTGTGGTTTTGCTAAAACTGGAACAATTCAAGCCACAAAGTGAATGAGGATGGTACTGGATTGTAACCCAAAGGATGAAATATATTCACAAATCCATGCTAATAAAATAAATAAATAATCAATCAAATAAATGAATGGGAGGAAAAGGACAGCTCTTCTGTACCTAGAATTCGAATTAATAAAAGTAGAAGGAAAGCAAGAAAGAGAAACTCACCACTAGACAAACCCCACTGTAATGATTGTGGGAGACAAGATCCACCGACAACTGCTAAAATGAATGGGTGAGAAGCTTACATAGTCTCGAAGCATCTCCTCCAAGATATTTATTAGCTACAAAGAGAGTCACTTCACGGTGGAGACGTCAGACAGAAACCACCATAACCAAGTGGCCCAGGCCAACATCTCTGGTAATAAGACCTACTGCTATCCATATCACGAACCGAGGAAATGATGTACTAAGAAAAACATAACCACGCTCCTGCCAAAAATGCAGTTTAGTCATGAGGAAACCCAAGACAAAGCCAGAGTGGGGGACACTGGACAAGGAGACAGGGACCGTTTTAGGCCGCAGGAGACCGAGCGGAAGTAACGTTCACATGTCCCCTGGGATCCTCCCAAGGGTCCTAGACTGGATGCTAGAACAGAAAAGGGCCACTGACCCGTGTCAAAACCAGTGCCATGTCCACAGAGGCCTTCAGGCGGATGGCGCTCTGCCCACGCTGGGTTCCTGTTCTGACTATCGTGGTCTGGCTGGATAAGATGGTGACTTGGGGGGTGTCCGGAAACTGTACTATTTTTGCAACATTTCCTTCAGTCTAAAATTAATTTAAAATAAAAACGGCTTTTTTTCATGGTTTGCTCCCTGACTATTGCTGTCCAAGCACTGGATCCTGCTGGGGAAATCCCTGGGACCACAGGCGTCCTGAACACGCGCAAGTCTGCTCTCAGGGGCTGGGTTGGATTCCAGGGAGGATAGCCTGAACTCTCGAAGCCCAAGTTCTTAAAGAAATAAAACTTAGGACAAAGAATGTTAATATCAGTCGTCACCGTTCTTCATTTTATTGGGCGCTTCCAACGTGCCAGGCACTGTGCTGAGTGCTACACACGTGCCATCTAATTTTATCCTCAGAATAAACCTCTGAAACAGATGTAGATGCCACTTCGGGGCAAGAGGCTTGAATGATGGGAGCCCCCCCCAGGGCCCCCAACCACTCTGGCTGAATACAGACAGGCCCATCAGGCGACCCACCTCAAGATACCCGGAAGCCCCAGTGATCAATGGGTTACTTACACCTGGACCAAAAAAGGAGAATTCCATATGTTCCCATACCTCCTCACCCTCTCCCCTAAATACAGCCCCAACCCACTGCCTCATACCACACCGCCCCTCCTCTGCTATCCTGCCCTCGACCCCCTTGCCCTGTCTTCAATAATCCTCTAGCTTCTTTGTTCTGCCTCCTGTGAATTCTCTCACCTCCCGTGCTGCTGGCTTCTCCCCAAGCAGGTGTCCCCACATTTGGGGGCTCCCACCTGTTCAGGAGAGAAAACAGAGATTGCTAGTATGACCTCTTTAAAAATGAGACCCAGGGGCACCTGGGTGGCTCAGTGGGTTAAAGCCTCTGCTTTCAGCTCAGGTCATGTTCCCAGGGTCCTGGGATCGAGCCCCACATCGGGCTCTCTGCTTGGCAAGGAGCCTGCTTCCTCCTCTCTCTCTCTCTGCCTGCCTCTCTGCCTACCTGTGATCTCTGTCTGTCAAATAAATGAATAAAAAATCTTTAAAAAAAAAATGAGACCCAGTGGGGCGCCGGGGTGGCTCAGTTGTTAAGCCTCTGCCTTCAGCTCAGGTCATGAAGCCTGCTTCTTTCTCCCTCTCCCACTCCCCCTGCTTGTGTTCCCTTTCTCGCTGTCTCTCTCTGTCAAATAAATAAATAAAAACTTTAAAAAAGAGAGAGACCCAGTAAATTAATTAATCAATTAATTAAATACCCAGAAAGGAGATGACTTTCTTAAGGTCATGTAACTAAAAAACATTAGAGGCAGAATTTGAACTCAGGCTTGTGAGATTTCAAAGTCCACTACTTACAGCTACCAGGCTACACTTTAACTCCAGGACAAAGACAAGAAAAAGGCTACAGAGCACAGCTCTGGCTCTGTGTTTGTTTGGGCTATTGCTGGCCCCGGGGGATTAAACAGAGCTCTCTTAGGAGAGAGGTGAATAATGAAATGACAAGAAAAAAATACTCCTTTCACCGAAAACTTCATCAGACCTGAACTATTTTAACAACCTAAGTAGAGGCAAGTCTCCTATCCAGCTGTGTGTACAATCGTCCCCCACTGCTCTACCTTCCCAAGCAAAGAAGGAAAAATCGTAACTTCCCTCTTTAACTTCAGAAAATTGTTCTTTTCCAATCGTATCCAGTTTCTTCTGATCCCCGGTTCCCAGGTTTCTCATCGGATCCTCAGAATACACAGAGAGGAGAGTTTGCAACATTTAGGTAACTAGCCTCAGCAGGAAACTCCTGGCTGATGAACAGTGAGCGATAAGGGGCTCTGACTGAATGGAGGAATTCTCAACATAGCTTCTACACCCTCACACAATAGCCCAGAGCCACGGTGAGAGATTAGGGCACAGGGACCACATGTAGAAAGAACAATTTCAACCTCTGTACAGTCTTTTATGCTGAACATTTTTCCACAATACTGCAGGCGTTTATTTGTGATAGGCAAGGACGTACATCAATGCCCTGATCACTTAGCCGATGGATATGGAACTAGAGATGCGCCCATGATCTCACCTCTCACAGCTGAGGACTCTTTTCTTCATCCAGAGAGGGAGAGGGAACCCAAAAGGGTTTGCTCTCAGAGGCCGTGGCCCCAGCTTCTCACATGCCCTTTCCCCTGTTCTCAAGCCTCCAAACAAGTAGCCCTACCCCAGCCTTCACTCTTGTTACATCTCACTCCAACTCCCTCCATTAAGAAAAAGGAAAAAGAAATTTCTAGAATAGACTGACATCATTTGGCCATTTTCCTTTCGATTCTTCTAAGATTAGTATGTAAAATCTTCTGAATCAGAAATCACAAAGCATTACCAGAGAGTCTGGAGGAAAGCTTGCTTCCATGGGCCTTGTGTCAGCTAGGAAAGAAAGGATTAGGAGAGGATGACCTCCCTAAGGGGTTTCTGCAAATCCTTCTTTGACACTAAGAACTCAATCACTCTAGGAGGTTGTCAGCTTGTTAGAATGTTTACCACTGTGGCCCACAGCCATGCGTGTGAGAATCTGGTCCACGCACTCCAGCCAACTTTGCATCCCTCTCCTTTCAAACACGGTCCTCCCCTCCCGTCAAATGCTTTTTCTCAAAGTCTTGCCTGGTCTACACATTCACTCCAGATCCTACCTGCTCTTCATGTACCATTTTTTTTTTAAAGATTTTATTTATTTCTTTGACAGAGAGAGATCACAGTAGACAGAGAGGCAGGCAGAGAGAGAGAGGGGGAAGCAGGCTCCCTGCTGAGCAGAGAGCCCGATGCGGGACTCGATCCCAGGACCCTGAGATCATGACCTGAGCCGAAGGCAGTGGCTTAACCCACTGAGCCACCCAGGCGCCCAGCAGTCTGTACCATTTAAAGATTTATATATTTGAGCACGAGGAAGAGTGAGAGAGTGCGAGAAAGAGCACGAGTGGGAGGGGCAGAGGGAGAGAGGGAGTTCCAAGCAGACTCCCCACCGAGCGCAGAGCCTGATGCGGGGTCCATCTCAAGATCCTGAGATGGGGACCTGAGCTGAAACCAAGATTCAGACAGTAACCGACTGCGCCCCCTAGGCGCCCCCAGCTGTCCGAACCATTTAATTCAACAATCTCTTGTGTGTGTTTCCTAATCAGTTTCAATGCAAGAGTTTGTGAAGTCCTTAAGAGGGAAGAAGAACTTCATTTTCTCTATTCTCAAAGAATACATAGTGTTAGGCATGCGGGAGGTTCTTGATGCCTACCTGCTGGCTGATCCACTTCAGGGAAGCAGGTGTGTAACTGGGAAAGGAGGCACCCGGAGGTGGATGGAGATTTCTTCCCAGGTGCACAACCCGGGGTGTTTTTCAAGGCAAAGTTATTACCATCAAAATCTGCAGTGTCTTTCCCACAGCAGATGTTCATGAGAGGTGGAAATCAGGAGGATGTGATCCTTCCCTAGAAAGTGATTCCCCCCGGAAAAAAAAAAAAAAAAGTGATTCCCAGCACTGACCGTACGTCAGAATCACCCATAGGGCTATATGAATTTAAAATAGCTATATTTAACCACATATAGATAGATATATAGATATCAATCTAGCTAGCTATATATACATATTATATATGTAATATATATACATAATATACATATAATAATATACATATTATCTATAACATATATAAATTTATAGTCTGGGTCCCACCTAAGAGATTTTGATTTGTTCGTCTGAATGGGCTGCGTTCCAGATAGTTCTGTATTTTTAAAGCTGCACAATGTGACCCTGTTGTGCACTGACCCTGATTCTCACAAAGATGATCTTGATTGAGAACTACCGCATCTGAAGAAGGATACCCCATCAAAACCTACCTCTAAGGGATATAGAGACGGACAGGCAGACAGTCTGCAGACAGTAGATATAGACAGACACCTGTGCAGATGTATCTATACACCCCAAGAAGCTAAGAGTCTATTACATACGCAAACCATTTCTAAATAGGAAGACCACACACTCCACTCAGAGTCCCCTCTCAAATCACATCAGTCTTAGCAGGTAAGGACCTGTTATCCTCACTCTTAACCTTGTTTGCCCACTGGAATCACCTGGGAAACATTTTAAAAATTGCTGACGCTTGGTTCCCAGCCCTAGATTCTCATTTCATTGTTCTGAAGTCCAGCTTGGCCATTGACTTTTTTTTTTTTTTTAAGATTTTATTTATTTGAGAGTGAGAACTCGAGTGCACATGAGCAGAGGGAGGGACAGAGAGAGAGAGAGGGAAAAGCAGGTTCCCCACTGAGCAGGGATCCCGACTTAGGGCTCGGTCCCAGGACCCGAGATCACAACCTGAGCCAAAGTCAGACCCAACTGAGCCACCCAGGCGCCCGTTGGCCATTGACTTTTTTTTTCTTTAAAGCTCCCCGGATGATTCTAATGGGCAGTGCAAGCTGAAAACCTCTGTAGCCAAAATCCCCTCGCTGCAGTGATCTTATTTCTCATTCCACCCTCAAGAAAGATGTTCTGCAGCTGGCCTTATATTTGAAATCTTTTTGAAAGCCACCCTCAGCCCTTTCTTCTCCAAGATAAATAACCCCAGATCCTTTCATCTTTTCCAAGAGCTCTCCTTCCTTACTCCACCCACTGTTTTCACTGCTGTCCTCTGGAAGCTCTCCAGGCTCATAACATCTCTGTGAAGCTGGAGTGCCCCACACTTCCCCGTGATTCCACCATGCCCTATCGCCATTGACCGTTCGGGTTGTGTTTGCTTCAACAGTGGCTCAGTTCTTGGTTTCCACCAAACAAGAAATCCAGCAATCGAGGAACTCCACATACACACCCGCAAACCGAGGAGCAGAAGCCCAAAGAAGTGACTGTTGAAATCAGGTGGTATGTCCTACCAGGTGACCAATGGCAGGTTCATGGAGGAGGCAAAAAGAAAGGCCATAAATGCAGAAGGAGGGAAGAGCAAATTTCAGTGTGATGGAAGAAATGGATAACCTGGAAGGTGGAAGTCCAAGATCTCTGCAAAGCAGAGGAGGTGCAGATATAACTATGGAAAGACACAGCTTAACAGAGAAACACCTTCAAACCTGGCAATTTCATGTGAACTCAGGGCAGCATCTCCTTCTCCCTCTGCCTGTCCATTCATCATTTCCCATAGTCTCAACACACCCCACAAACCAGACAAAGCTTTGCTTGGTAAAAAAAAAAAATATTTATTGTACAATGGTCCTTAATTAGTAATATTAGAAAAAACAAGGTGGAACTAGGCTGTTTATACATAATATTTCCCCGACACATTTTTCATGCAAGCATTAGCCATGTTTTAGAACTGTTTAGAACATGTTTAGAAATGATTTAGATGCTATTGTATTAGCACTAGAAGCATGGAAAAGTTGACATTCGGATGCTTGGAAATGTTAGGGCTATGTCATTCTCAGACATGATTTAGGATATATGTATATATGTGTATGTATGCATAGAACTTAAGGCAGAATACTAAATGTATCCCAGAAAAGAACTGCAAAACAACACAGAAAGCCAGCACTGACTCATGCCCTTGCTGAGGTATAAGAAGCTCTCCAGGTGATTCCTATAAAGGAATCACCCATCAGTAGCACAGATGGAAATCTTACTACCCTTGAAAGAAATTACTATTAATTTACAAACTTGGGATGAGCACTTTTAAAAGTCTGAATTCTTCTAGTCCCTTGTCTCCTTTTATTACCACACTTCAAGAAGCCAGTTTACAAGAAACTCCCAACTAAACCATCCCTAGGAACAAAATAGAAACTCTCAGGGTATTTAGGAAAGATAGGAGTGTAATTACAATGATGAGGGAATCCTCACATTTCCATATTTGTGAATGAAAATTAGGAATGGAAAGTACAGCAATTATTGCTCACAGCCTCCAAAAGCACGAGGCTACAGAAGACAAGAAAATGCATGGAGAGGAGGCAAATTTGCAAAGACTCTCAGCTATGCATCCTGTGAATCTTATGAATTAAGAAATCCAAGGGGATTTGACTCCTTCCTCCAGAAATACAGCTTAAAGATTTAAAAAATGCTTTGCATAGACATTAAAAAGGATAGGAACAATCTGGAATGTGTTCAGAAGAGAACTACCAGGAGGGTCAAGGAACTCAGAACACATAGGACTATTCCTATGTGATGTGATCTGGAGATTTTGACTGCTCTAAGAAGCGGGAAAGATTTGTTCTACTGAATGCAGGAGGATATTGGCCAAAGGGCAATTATAATTACTTCAAATTGCAGCAGTCTTATAGACGTTAAGCCTAAGTGAAAAAACTGCTTTTCTTTTCTTTCTCATGAACATTAGAAAAACAAAGCCATTATACTTTTCTTTTTCAATCTAACTTGAATAGGAAAAGACGGAAACTGTGAATGTTGCTAAGCCTAAGGAAGTCAGTTTCTTTTCTCAGGCACGTCAGTCTTAAGCTGATGCAGCGAATTACTCACCCTCACTGTGTGTGTGTGTCAGACAGATATAAGGTGCCCCCCACACCATCACTGCCTCTCCCCTTGAGCGAGAGAGCTGGACCTCTTAGTTCTAACCAACAGATCACAGCAAAGGTGACAGGACTATGTGATTAGGTGTACATGATTACATAAGACCAACATCTGTGGGGCGCCTGTGTGACTCAGTCGGTTAAGCATCTGCCTTCGGCTCAGGTCATGATCCCAGGGTCCTGGGATTGAGTCCCGCATCAGGCTCCTTGCTCAGCAGGGAGCCTGCTTCTCCTTCTGCCTGCTTGTGCTCTCTCTCTCTCTGACAAATAAATAAATAAACTCTTTAAAAGAAAGAAAAGAAATGCAAAGCCAATGCTCAAATACTTTGAAGAGTGAATGAGTATGCAGTAAGAAACTTAAGAAATGTAGTTGACAGAGGAATAATCTAAAGAAATTTGTCATTCCTCACACCAATTAATTCAGGAACAAAATTTAGTATAGACAATAAACAAAATTCAGGAACAAAAATTTAGTATAGACAATAAAACTAGAAATGTAGTAAGCAAAATCACAGAGGTATTTTTATTATCTTGTAGAAGTCATCTAAGCACATCAGGAAAGCCAGAAATTATAAAACTAAAGAAGTTTACATCATAAAATAATAACTTTTATAAAGTAAAAAAATAGTAAGAATAAAAGACTAATAACAAAGTCATCAAAAATTTGCAACACATGACAAAGAAATAGTGTCCTCAATATACATAACTCTTAAAAATCATTAAGATTCTATATGATGCAAAACTATATAGCCATTAAAAAGAATACAAATCTGGGGGTGCCTGGGTAGCTCAGTGAGTTAAGCCTCTGCCTTCAGCTCAGGTCGTGATCTTAGGGTCCTGGGATCGAGCCCCGCATCGGGCTCTCTGCTTGGCGGGGAGCCTGCTTCCTCCTCTCTCTCTGCCTGCCTCTCTGCCTACTTGTGATCTCTCTCCCTCTGTCAAATAAATAAATAAAAAATCTTAAGAAAAAAAAAGAAGAAAGAATACAAATCTGTATTTTTGTCTTATATGAATGCTCTTATTAAGTAAAAGAAGCAGTTACAAAGCAGCAGAGTGTGACCTCATTTACGTAAAGCTATACATATTTGTGTATATCCCTATATAAATATGCACAGATAACTGTCAGAAAGTAAATCTGGTTAAATCTTAACAGTAGTCATTTTTTGGTGGAGGGTCATTTTTCATTTATTCTTAATATTTTTCTTAAATGTGCATGTACCATTTTTAACTTTTTTTAAATTTTTATAAAGATTTGGGGTGCCTGGGGGGCTCAGTCATTAAGTGTCTGCCTTCAGCTCAGGTCATGATCTCAGAGCCCCAGGATCCAACCCTCCATCTGACTCTCTGCTCAGTGGGAAGCTTGCTTCTTCCTCTCCCACTCCCCCTGTTTGTGTTCCCTCTCTCGTTCTGTGTGTCAAATAAATAAATAAAATCTTTAAAAATAATAATAACAAAATAAAATGTTTGTAAAGATTTTATTTGTTTGTTTATTGGAGAGAGAGGAGTGGGGAGGAGCATAGAGAAAGGGACAAGCAGACTCCATGCCAAGGGCAGAGCCCAGTGCAGGGCTTGATCTTATGACCCTGAGATCATGCATGGTCTGAGCTATAATCAAGAGTCAGACACTTAACTGAGCCACAGAACAACAACAACAACAAAAATGGAAATACATTTTCTTCAAAACATTTTTGGAAGTACTAGTACAAAAATCTATATTTGGCAGAGAAGTTAAACAGAAAACATTTAGTGAAAAAAACATGAAAAAACACCAATGTGAAAGACACTGAAAGGAAAACAAGTTCATGGATGGGATCAATAGCAGTATGTTGTCATTTCTGGAGACTACATTATCTCAGGAGAATGCTCCTGAGATCACCTCTCTCACTGATAATTTACAAGCAAAAGGGAGAAAAGCAGACTAGACATGTTTTAAAATAGCTTGGGGGAAAACATGGGAATCAATTTTTTTTTTAAAGATTTATTTATTTATTTATTTATTTGCCAGAGAGAGCACAGGCAGGGGGAGTGGCAGGCAGAGGCAGAGGGAGAAGCAGGCTCCCGGCTGAGCAAGCAGCCTGATGGGAGCTTGATCCCAGGACCCTGGGATCATGACCTGAGCCAAAGGCAGATGTTTAACCAACTGAGCCACCCAGGTATCCCATCAATTTTAATTATGATTCTAAGAAGTATAAAAGGAAAACAATAGAATGGTCTATTAAGTTCCATTCAAATTAATGATCTTGTCATACAAGTGATGGGTGAATACACTGGCATAGGTGGGAGACACACACATGAAAATATGTGAAATATTCTTATTATACACATCCCTTAAAAATCATTAAGACTCCCTACAATGCATTTAGAAATATGGTTCTGAACCTTTGGCTGCATTATTAAAATCACCTGGAAACTTTTTTTTTTTTTTTTTAATCCTAATGCTTGAGTTTAGAAAAGGCAAAGCTATGGAGACATAAGTAGACTGGCGGCTGCTGGGAGTTGGGAGTGGAAATGGAATGACTTTGAAGAGGCATGAAGTTTCTTTTTGGGGTGATGGAAACATTCTAAAGTTAGACTGTGGTGATGGTTGCACAATACTGTAAATTTATTAAGAATCTTTGACTTATAAAATAAAACAAGTGACTTTCATGGTATTCTATCTCAAAAAAGCTGTTCAAAAAAATACTGGTGCCTGGGTTCTACTCCAAGACACTCTGATTCAACTGGTTTGGGGTGGGAGTGGCAGGGATGGTTTTCTAAAGCTCTCCAGATAATTCCAGTATGCTACCAGGGCTGAGAACCACCAACTCAGTTCTAGGAGACCACTTTAGAGAATTACTTTCCTGTTATCAAGGCCAGATTCTTTGAGATAGAGGACAGACTGAGCTTTGGACCACCTCTGGTTTCCAGTGTACGTGTCCAGCTGTGCAAACGGAATGTTAGTCGTATCCATGACAAAGTCCACCGTGTTGAGGTGACACTACACATCTAGTTTCACCTTTAGAATTGTAGCTTGAAAGCTAAAAGGATGCTCTGAATATATATTTAAGATGGATACGAAGTTGGACTTCGTTCAGATAAATCCAATGAGTTTGAGTTTGAAGAGACTCAAAGTCATAGCACATGAAAAAGAATTAATATTAAGCCAGAAGATTGGCAATGAGGGGTGGGGAGGTAAAAATAACGGTCATTGTCAAATATTGAAATGCTGCCAACACAGAGGCAGTCAAACTAGTTTTTCATATCCTTAAAGGAATCAGGATTAAAGTATGAGGCTACAGGAAGATGGATTTTAGTTCTTTATATAAGGAAGATCTTTTAAAGATTCCCTTTATTTTTTTTAAAAAGATTTTATTCATTTGACAGAAAGAGACAGCAAGAGAGGGAACACAAGCAGGGGGAGTGGGGGAGGGAGAAGCAGGCTTCCAGAGAGCCCGATGTGGGGCTCGAATCCAGGATCCTGGGATCATGACCTGAGCCAAAAGCAGCTGCTTCATGACTGAGCCACCCAGGTGCCCCTATAAGGAAGATCTTTACAATAAACGTGTTCTAAGCATTGTGCTAGAAGCTGGAGATATAAATATAGTGACTATGATGCAGTTTAGTGGTTCTCGAATTTTGGCAAACATCACAACAACCTGGAGGGCTTATTAAGATGCAGGTTTGGGGCCCTGCCCCCAGGGTTTTGATTCAAGATGTCTGGGGTAGGGCCCAAGAATGTGCATTTCTAAACACATTCCCAAGTGTTGCTGATACTGCTGGTCCAGAGACCACATTCTGTGAACCACTGTATAATCGAAAATGCTATCAGCTCCATGAAAGGACACCTAAATCAGATTAGGAGGAAAGGATTAATCTGAAAGACTTCTCAAAAGTGTTTTGGGGATGAGCTGAATCTCAAAGAATGAGGACTTTTCAAAAGACAACCATAGGCCCAACATGGAGTCACTTGTGTCAGGCCAAATCACCAAACTGGGACTTAATAACTAACCTAATGCAGTCTCAGCCTCCCCCAGAGAGTAGTCATAATCAGTCAGTCGGGAGTTTTCTGGTGAGCATCAGTGAAATAATCTGTCACATGGGCCCTCTCTATCCCCCTCTCCCCAATAGAAGATATGGTAGTCAGCTTGAGACCTTCTGATCTTCCCCCTAAGGGAAACTGTTTGACCTAGTCTGAAACACTCCTTTCTTTTCTTTTGCTAATAATATCATTGGCCCACCCTCCTTCCTATAAAAAATTTCCATTTTGTACAGGTCCTCAGAGCTTCCCTCTAACTTGGCTAGATAGGATGCTGTCCTTATGAATCATTTAATAAGCCATCAGATCTTCACATTTACTCAGTTGAATTTTTGTTCTTTAATGGGAGGCAATGTGGATGAGGGCATGGCAGCCCAAACAAAGAGTACAATATACTGAGAGATAACGATACATATGGAAGAACAAAGGCACGAAACAACATTCACTCAAGTCATTTATTGAATGCTTGCCATATGCGGGGGGTTCTTCTAGTTGCTGGGTACAAAGAGATGAAGGAAACAAAGCTTCTGAACTCACAGAACTCATAAGCAAATATAACACATATTGCCAAGTCCTGTAAGGGAGTAGGACAAGCTGTTGTGAGAGAACAAGGAGCCTCTGAAGAGGTAGCAATTAAATGGTATCTTGAGAGTGAGAGAGCTAGAAGAGCATTCCAGAAAAGGCTTAGGAAACCAACATCTGTGTCTGAAGCAGTGACTTAGGGTGTGTGCGGAAAGAGATGAGCTTAGAAAGGCAAATGGGCAGATTCCATAGGACAATGTAGGTTCTTTTTTAGGTTTTGTTTTTGTTTTTTTCATAGGACAATGTGTTGAACAGATTGGCTCTTTAGATAATTCATGCTAGTAATTTGCAAGATTAAACTAGCTTGACCAGACTAAAGACTAGTGCAGAAATCCAGGTGAAAACGGAGGAGGGCTTGAGTAAATGCATCACAATGGGAACAGAGGAGATAATTGCATACAGGAAGGGAGGGGTCAGAAAGAATATAGGATGGTTTACAGAATTTTGGCTTGGGCACGGAGCTATTCTTTTGGAGGGAATAAAGAAAGAGAAACTGATTCGGGGGTGGGAAGAAAAGTTTGGTTTTTGACACAATGAGTTTAAAGTGATTAAAATAATACAAAGAGAAACACTTACCAGACAGTTAAGGAGCAAAAGAAGGCAAGCATGGGCAGGTGATTTGGGAAAAATCCAAATAAAAGTGGTAAGGGGTAACTGGAAGTGAACTAGGGCATCCAAAAAGGGTATACAGAGAAGAGCCTCTGATGAAACTACTTTAAGATGCTGATGATATAGGTGACTAGGGAGACTCAGAGCTCTCCTTAGTTTCAATTTGCTC
This sequence comes from Mellivora capensis, assembly GCA_004024625.1. Lineage (NCBI taxonomy): Eukaryota > Metazoa > Chordata > Mammalia > Carnivora > Mustelidae > Mellivora > Mellivora capensis. The sequence goes on from PISX010003707.1 coordinate 21,417, forward strand.
AAGTTGGTCTTAGGAGGGTAAGCCTCTGCTGAGGGAGGAGGTGGTGGGTGTAGATTTGACCACAGTGAAAGTTGGAAGTAGTCTTTAAAAACGAAAGGGTTGCTGGACCACTGGGGCTTTGAGGGCCCACCTACGTGAGTGAGACCATTTGTGGTGCTGCCAATCAGTGGTGTGTACTCAGTAGTATTCAGCAGTCCATGAGAACAAAGTCAGATGGCTGAAACCATCCAGAAACCGGTTCTGCAGGGCCAGGGTGATGGGGAAACACCATGAGAAGATAGGCCACACAGCCTAGGCTAAATGGAAAAGATGGAGGGTGGGATATTCAAAATAGTCTGAATATTCCCTCATCAGGGTGAACTGAAGATTGGAAAGAGAAGAGCGACCGGGGGTTTCTCAAGGTCAGAGTAAATATACCAAGAGGAAGAGAGCAAAGGACAAGATGTTAAAAATCAGACTAGTATGACTAAGATCCTACACATTAACATTTCAGAAGTAAGGTTTTTAAAATTGTATTTATTTTTAGAGAGGGGTAGAGAGAAAGAGGGAAGGGGGTGGAGATGAAGGATGGGGAATGGGAGAGAATCTTAAGCAGGCTCTACAGCCAGCATGGAGCCAATGTAGGAACTCGATCTCAGAAACCTGAGATCATGACCTGAAGGGAAATCAGATGCTTAACTGACTGGGCTACCCAGGTGCCTCCAAAAATAAATTTTTGAGAGTCCAAGCTAAGACTTGGAATTCGTTTGCTAAATGGAGTGAAAATGATTATTGGAGGTGGAAGTCCAGAAACGGTGAAGTCATCCATGATCAATGATACTGCCCAGAATAATGGTAGGGATGGAGGCAGAGAGGCACTTGAACCATTGAAGTCCTCCATGAATGTAAAAGAATAACCAGTGAAGACAGTAATGAGGATAGATGGTGGAACAGCTGAATACAGAGGCCTCAATGTGTGGCAGTGGAAACAACATAAGCACAACAGCCCTTATAATCTACCAGTTCTCACCTTGTAGTAGTAAAGTGAGAAAATGAGCACCCTCAACTTGAAATAGCCCTAAGGTAACGTGGCTGAGAGCCAGGTTCCACTTAATGAAAAAGTAGGGAAGTTCACGAAAGAATAGGGAAACCGGAGTCTCTAATATATATTTTATATATATATATATTAAATATATTATTATATATTATTATATATATCAAATATATGTATGATATATATATTTATATATATAAATATAAAATCTCCATTTATAATCTCTGCACCCAACATAGGGCTTGAACTCACAACCCCGAGAGCCACATGCTCTACCAACTGAGCCAGCCAGGTGCCCCTCTATCATGCAAGAAATTGGAAGAAAGGGCAGCAATGGGAACATGAATTGGGGATAGTAGGTAACAGCAATGGAATAAAAGGAGAGAGGACTGATGACTGGATAGGTTTCTATCATTTATTCTTTCCTTTTTCCTTTCTTCGTTTTTATTGTGTAGTAGGCTCCACACCCAACATGGGGCTTGAACTTAAAACCCTTAGATCAATACTTGAGCTGAGATCGAGTCAGACACTGAACCAACTGAACCACCCCACTGAACCACCCCAGCACCCGCCCTCTCCAGACACCAATTTTATTTTTTTTTAAAGATTTTATTTGTCAGAGAGAGAGCGAGAGAGCGAGCACAGGCAGAGTGGCAGGCAGAGGCAGAGGGAGAAGCAGGCTCCCTGGCGAGCGAGGAGCCCGATGTGGGACTTGATTCCAGGACGCTGAGATCATGACCTGAGCCGAAGGCAGCCGCTTAACCAACTGAGCCACCCAGGCGTCCCGGGACACCAATTTTAGATGGCAGTAATGAATTACAAGGATGAGAAGCCAAGTGTATTAAACCAGCCTTAATGTTCCAACTGGAACTCTGATGTGTCTATGACAAAATAAATAGAAGCACTGAGCCCTGATCAAGACGAGGCTTGAACGGTTGTTCTGGGTTCCAAGAGTGTTAGTAATAACCATCTTGTGTCTCAAAAAAGCTTAGCCCCCCAACTCAAGAGGATGGCAAGGTTAGGCCAGAAAGAAGACTAAAGTAGCGTACCAAGATTAAAGACCAGTGAGTAACCTACTGGTTTCAGCACAGTGCAGCCTAGTAGGAAGAGGGAAGAGGCCTTTGCTTTGAGTGGTGGAAAAATATTACTAGGACCAAATACCAATTCAGGAGGAGGAGTGGCACACTTAGGTCCATCAAAATGTATCTGATACTCTCATCTTCCCTCCGCAGAGTTGGGCACTGGATAGAACAGCAAGGTGCCAGTCTTGGTGCTTACGTAAAAGTGCCTGGTAAGCTCTGCAAAATTCAGACCCAGGTGAAGACTATGGGTAAGCTCTAGTATGTAAGTAACTATGTAATATTTACATTTTCTAAAAGAATACTCACTGTAGTCTGTATTTTCCCTCATCAGAAGTACTGAATAGATCTATCATTAAATAGAGATTTGGACATGTCCAAAGTCCATCTGCCTCTTGAAATTCTATTAAAGTTTTAGTAGGAAAATCCTTAAAAATCATCATGTCTCACCCTCTCTTAAGGGGAGGGGCTATAACTTAAATGTCTTTCTATCCACACAAACTGGCCCACACATGGTAGGAAACTCAGTCTCAAAAAAACTAATATAAGGGTGCCTGGGTGGCTCAGTTGGTTGGCCCACTGCCTTTGGCTCAGGTCACGACCCTGAAGTCCCAGGATTGGGTCCTGCATCAGGCTCCCTGTTCAGCAGGGAGTCTGCTTCTCCCTCTGACCCTCCCCACTCTGATGCTTTCTCAATCCCTCTCAAATAAAATCTTTTTTTAAAAAGCTAATATAAGGTCATATACAGAGCTAAACCCATTATTTACTTGACTCCTAAATCTTCGTTCTTTACTTTATGTAATCCTAAAGTCCTCATCTTTTTGAAGTTTTTTCATTTGTTTCTGTAAACTACAAACAATTCTGACTTCATATTCTGGGGAACCCACCAGGGTTTACCAGCTGGATCCATTAAAGCATTTTCTAGACTTCCTGTGGTACCTTCTTTCCCATTAATAAGATATTCAACCTAGCTCTAAAGACAAGGTTAGGAAAAATCTTTGGTAAAGAAATTTCATGGAACTTTACGATATGGAAATATGAATTAAATCTTTCTTTCTACTAAAAAGTAATGCAGAAATGTATTTCAAAGAACAAGTAGGTAAAAAGAAATAAATTCCAAAATCATTCTAAATTTATTCATATAATACCGTTTTTTTTTTCTGTGTTCTCTTCTCTTTTCTCTCCTTGTATCAAGTGTTGACTTCCCAATTAATAGCTAATGGCCAAGATTCTGGCTCTTCAATTTATTCTTATCAACCACAATGCTAAGGTCCCATGAAATATTTGCTACACTGGGAGGATCCCATATAATTCTTAAACAAAATTTGTGACTGTATGGAATTTCAGGGGTCTTCTTTTGTTGGTAAGAAAAGTATCTTCCAGTTTAAGAGATAACCAGATTTCTTCCCCTCCTTCCCAATTTCCCTCACCAATACATACATATACACAGTCACACACTTCATATTTGAGGCCAATTTCACTGAAAGCAACATTTTCAGCAATGCCTGTATGACCTGGTAACGTCGGCAATGAGTAAAAAAAGTAATCTCTGAAGTCAGCTGCAGTTTGAACTAGTTTAGAGCATTAGGAGACCAAAATACAGTACTTCCTCATTTTCCCTCTATTACTGGTTTGCTGCAAGAACAAACTGCTCAAGAATCACAGGCGGGGAAATGTCCGCTGGTCATCGCTGGATTCTTGCTGAAAACAGAGGAGAGCTGAAATCTTCTGGAATCACTTCTTCCACTTCACACTTTCTGAAAACACTGTTCTCAGGAATAGGGTAAACACACCATTGATCAAATTATTTGAGGCCAGTTATTTTATTTTATAGAGGGCAACTGCAATATTAGAAACTGCTTTGGCACAGGCTGAAAGTGGCTCTCAAATACTTGCCAGTTTTCCCCAGGATCAATACTCATGACCAAAATTGACCTTTACTTGGTTACCATTTAGAGTTGCCACCAATGTAAATGACAGAGTAGGGGGGAACCTGAGCACACACACAAAACTTTTTATTTTTTCAGATGTAATGCAAATAACCATATCTAATATTCTTTCAGAAAACAAAAGAAATGGAAAACATGCTCAAAAAAACAAGAAATCAAGTTATACTTTTCTTAAGGCACCACCAAAACCCCTGGTAAATTAGAGTCTGTATTATAGTTGTGTCTCACTAACAGGTAAATAAATATGTAAAAGAATAATCAATAGAGAGTCTTGAGGTTTACAAAAGACATTCCTGTTCAGACATCTTGGAGTATTGCAAAAGTAAGAATAAGCAGGCTCCATCTGAACCCAGCATCTCCTTTCCCAGTGCACATTATTCATTGCATAGTGGTGACTGGATATGATCCAGACCAAGAGAAGACTGCAATTCCAAAACATATTCACATCCCATTCTTTCCTTCTCATGTTGTGAGTATCACTTGGCACAACCATATCCAAAGAAGTAATGATATGACTTAATTTTAAAAGGGGGGGCGGGGTTCAAAAGGTAAAAGACAAATCAGTTGCCTGCTTTTTAAAATTTAGCTTAACAGACCTACTGCAAAAGCAACTTTCTACACGCATACGAAGCTAGTTCCATATGTAAACCTTTATTGAACCTGGCTTATGTGGGACTTTAACAGCTTAATTCTTTCACAATTCACAATTTTTAAATCCCACTCCAAATTGTCATTTTCTCCTTTAAAAAGTAGATAGTCCCATCGTTTGAAAGAAGGAGTTTCTCAATTTCTCCTTTCATCTTCCCATTTTAAGTACTGGCTGACAGTCTCACAAATGTACTACAGAATTAAAATATCGACAAGCAGGGAGTTTATGTGCACTGAAACTGTATCCAGAATCTTAAAATTAAAAAAAGCAAATAAACTGGAATATTTTTTGGACACCAAAGACAAAAGCAGAGAAGAACAGAAGTGAAACACAGGTAAAATTATTCTAATCTTACAGGTCTGCTAGCCTTTGCTAAGATTTTGATTATTAAATAAGTACATGGTAGGCAATCACAAATTTATTGCTCATCTTCTCAATTATTCAAAGTATGACATACAGTAATTTGTAATTTTATTGAGGCACAAATTTGAATCATGCAGTGCAAACAAAGGTGGTTTGCAGCAACTCAGGAAGGGAGCATTAGTATCTAAATCTCAACATGGCTTTGTTGCAGTAACTATCAGTAAGTAAAATAAACATTTGTGGGAAGAAAATGTCCCCTCTTCTGCCAACAAGAAAGCAAACTACTAATGTTATAGTTGTAGTTGTAAACTTGGGGATTTGCATAGCTCCAATGACCTACCCCTTCTGAGAATGTTAAAGACTTACATAGCATTTTTTTTTCATTTTTTTTTTCTATAACCTTCCCCAACATAGTTATAATGAAGGTAGTAAGAAATACCTTTGATAGAATTAACAAAGACGTTAAAATACCAATGGTGAAAATTTACAACTTTGGAGAGAAGGGTAAAGAACATTTTAAATCAAGTTTTAATATAAAATGGTACAACATTGAAGAATGGAGTAAGTTATAAGTAAGTAATTTTCTCTAACTGAAAACAATGTTTTACATTATATCAGGATATCAGCATGCCTTTAAATAGATTAATCTTAGTTCATTAATTCCAAAATTACAGACTTGTGTATGTTCATTTTTCTTCCTCCCTCCCTCTCCCTTTTTAAATTTTTTAAAATTAATATCTTTTATCTGTTCTTCTCAGCCTTGGTCTAAATCTACGGTCAAGAGTCAGACCAAATCTTCTGTGACTTTCAAATAAATACAGAAAAGCTCATAGTATCAACTAAATGATATATTTAAGTTTCGAAATGCCAGAAGGTAAACAGGGAGCCACTCATGGGTAAAGACTGCCTGGCATCTCTCTCTCACATCTCCAGCAGGTGAATACCATATTAAGGACATAAATCATTCCCTAAACAGCCACCTATATCCATCCACCATACTCCAGAAGCAGAGCACCTTAGCCATCTTTCTCAGCATCTTCATGCCCTTCCACTGATGGCTGAGTAAAGCTAACAGGTGACTAGGAAGAAAAATATATTTTTAAATGTAGTCTACCCAGGCAGCCATCACTTAAAACTGCAATTTTTTTACTCACAAGTATTTGAAGATCTTTACAGAGAGGATGAAAAGGCAAACAATATTGTGCTTTTATAACCAGATGAAATTTTTAACTAAGTAATATCTTCATACAGATTGGCAAAATGAAAACTTATGAAATTGGTTAGCAGTTACTTTGCAATATCCACTGAAATCTTAAATCATATACACACTTAAGATGAGATCATGCACAGTGACACTTAAGAACCTCTTAACAGGTCAAAATACTAAAAATGTTATATAAGATTAAGGGAAGAATGACTAAAAATTAGGTAGTATGAACCATAGAGAATGCATTTACAGAAACTGGGTTTTACAGGAAAGCTTTTGCTTTTTTGTAGTAAGATGCCTTTTGAGTTAAATCTCATACCCACTCAAACTGTAACTGGACAGTACATTTCACTTCTAGTTACTAGAAGACATTTCTTTAAAAGAGATTGGGGCCAAAAGGGAAAAGTTGTTCTCTAGGCCCACCTTGCCTCCTCCCTTTTAAAAAGAAAATCAATGAATTAAGTCAAACCACAGATTTTTAACCAAAATAAAGGGACACAGGATAGTGAAGACCAAACACTTCTTTTAGGGTTTTTCTTTTTTTTTTTTTTTTGTCCTTTAAAAAAAGATGAGTCCCCTTCTAATAAACATTTCCACACAGCTTACCTAACACCTTAACAAGAACAGAGAACACAACAGGAGGAAAGAGGACACAGCACCATAGTTTCAAACATTCACATACAAAAACAAAACAAAACAGCCACCACAGAAATAGTAGGACCAAGTTTCCCAACAGATAGGGACACGTTCTAACACACAAAGGAAATGTAATTATCTATTTGAACAAAACAACATGGAAAATCTGGTCAGGCTAGGACGGATAAGGAAGTGCTAACTCCTTGTCCTACAAGGAGTACAAGGAATGGGATTTCTTTATTGAAAAGCAAAAAAGAGAAAGCAAGCCCCCAAATGGATTTTTGATGCTGAAACTCTGTCATATGCTGCTGGTAACAGTAAATATATATATTTATATATTCATATATGTGTATTAAAAAAGGAAAAATAATCTATTTATAGAACAGTCAGTAGTCAGAGACATTTAGAAAAAAGTAAAAACAAGTCCTTTTTTCTTTTTTTAAAAATGGATTTACTTAAAACAACTTTATCACCCAGAGGTGCTACAACCCCACATTCTCTGATGAAGCCATGGTGTCATTCAACAGCATCTGCTGTGGGCCACAATCAGAAATTGCCAGTGTTGGAAACAGCAAACATTGGTGTCAGGGCTGCAAGGCAAAAAGCTGTTATTTGCTGGTCTTGCTCATGGCCATGCCTGAAGCCTGGTGGTATCTGGTATACTTGTGAATGAAGGTTTCCCCAAAAAGCATGCATCACTGTGTCTCAGTAAAACATTCTGACTTGTCTTCTCTTCTTTAGCAGGAGCCTGGATCCATGTACCTGCTCATCTCTAAAATGCAGACCCAAGATAGCAAGACTTCTCAAAGCCAAAAATGGGCTCCTTGACTTGAAATGAGAAAAGCTCTTCTTCCCAGAATCCAATCTAGTCAGATTTCTGAACTAGAGGACATACTCCTTTCCTTGGGAAGATAAGGTGATCTGCCTCTCACTTAGGGTTTTCTTCTTGGTACAAACAAACACAAGTAGCTGGGATCTTGACTCTGGCTACTATCCCATGATTAACAGGAGTAACTCTGGCCCTGTTGCTCCCATCGTTGTATCTATTGGGCATTATATGCCAGGTAACAGCAGAAGGGGAGTGGTACTCTCACTCCTCTCTAACTGTCCTAAGGAGAGCCAAGTCATCGGCACCTCCAGATGGTGCTGCCGCTAGGTTCGGACCCATTTTTGGGGCATAACAGTTGTACTCCACTAACTAATACCAACTGGCCATGAGCCACATCCTACACGCCCTGCTAGCATCCCAGTGTATTAATGCCAACCAGCATTCTAGAGCTCAATCACATGTCTGGCTGTAAAGTAACAAACCATACTCAGAGGAGACAAATTGAAATATTGGCTGCTGTACCAAAGACACCCTCTGCATAGATGTGTTGAAGAGAATGTAGATCACACAGTCCATGCAAAGAGGAAGTCAGCTAAGAGGACTTCCTCTGAAGGCCATTCGTCTTTGGAAGCAACATTCTGAGTGGATCTAAACCACTCTACTTGATAACTAAGGTCTCAACGTGGTCCATTTCTCCCCATGTCCCAAACTAACCCAGCAACTGCTAACTGGTCTCCTTAAGATCCTCCATTGGTAGTTTGTAGCTCATTATGTAGGAAGGAGGTGGTGCTTGACCTGGGCTATCTGGCCCTTGCTTCTTTGCACAGTTTATACAGATGTAATCTTCATTTTCAGCCATTTCTGGAGATACACCCACACAAACTTGATGAAACCACTCATCACAGCCACCATCACATTGTACCCAGTCTACCTGTAGGAGACAAGATTGGGGAATGTTTAGGTTACATAAACATTAAGCCTAGGGGGAAAAAAAACAACAACAACAAACAAAAAACAAAGAGCTTTCTTGGCTTAAATGGTAGCAAATAATTGGGACGTCCAGAGACAGACAATGACTTCTTACAGGGCTACTTTTTAAAGACAGAAATTGGGAAGTTAATACTCCCAAATTCTATTTACCATAATATGTCCACAAAATTGGGCCTCCTAGGTACTCCATTACCTCATAATTACCCGGGGCAGCTTTTGAGGCAGAAACATATTTGAGAAAAACTTGACAAAAAAGGAACTTCTAATAGAGCAGCCAAGTAGTTTTAGCTAATATTAACAATTTCTAGGCTCTAAGACAATGCAATTATTGTTCAAGAAAGGAAGAATACAACAATGTGAAGGCAATCCTGTGTATTAGCTTTATTTCAAAGAGATAAGCCAAAGTACTAAGAGCATTAAATACCTTTTTAGAAAAGCAGTCACATAGGCCACTTTTAAAACTAATATTTTTTATTCTTCTCTTCTTCCGTTACAAATACAACTCCCTATAAAAAGTTAGCAAATATCAGAGGTCAAATCTTACAAATTATCCAATTAAAACAGTCAAAGTCACAGGTCAATAGATTACTCTGGGGTTTCAAATTAGAGTCTGTATAAGTGATAGGTCAGTGGCGGACACTAAGCAAACTTTGACCCTCCAGAGAATACTGTGATTATAGGAGGCTAGACAGCGACTGTAGTTTGGTGACTTTAAGCCTTGGGCCTAGAGATAACAAGAAGGTGATGTGGGGTTTTTGTATTTGGAGGGTGATTGTGGTAGTTTTTATAGCTGATGTCATAGCAGATGAGAACATTTAAGATTAAAAGAGCTACTCCTCAGTATGAAGTGGATCGTCTCACTGGCAATTTACAAAGCCACTTACAACACTGAGCTCTGCCAGTTTTCAGAACAAAGAGGCATGAAAGGGTATAATAGGTACCTCAGTGCAGCTTATGAGAAAGAAGAGGAAGGAGGTTTTGGCTAGGTAAATGAGCGTCAGGGAAAAGGGAGTAGTTTCCAAAATTAGATAAGAATGATCAAAATGATGATCTTCATGTTAGTGGTTTTATGGTTGTGATATAGCGTGGGAAAAATCATTTGTCAAAATCTTTCTGCTTCTACTGTTCCTATTCTAGAGCTTCAGATCTTAAGAGATGGTGTTGTGCCAAATGAAGACTACTGAATTCAGTCACAAGTTTTGAGTTCTGATATGTATGGTTTGAGGCTAATAATTTAATCTCATTAAGGCTCAATTTCTTCATCTGTAAAATGGAGATAACATCTTGTTTACAGGATTATTTAGAGGAACAAATGAAATAGCATAGAGCAAAACAGCTAGTTCCCGCCTAGGATACTGGAGGCATTTTTTAAGATCACAGTTTCATGGCTCTCTCATTGCCTTATCTTACACAAAAGCATTTTGCACCTTGAATAACTGCCTACAGCACTGTTTCTCAAAACCTGTAGAGCACTTGAATAGAATTAGCTATTGTGTTTGTTAAAAGTGTAGCTGAGACCCATCCCAAACCTATAGCCTCAGAATATCTTAGGGGTACAAGCCAGAAGACTACATTTTCAGATTCTAGGTAATTATATATCCTAAATCTGATCGTCCCTGGCACTCTGTGATACTGTTTACTAGTAAATTCACAGCCATTTAACAACTTGTCCTAAAACAAATTCTTTTTTTTGTTCTGTAGTTATGTCATATTTAGCTTCTGAAGTCTGTGTAGTAAAGAAAATTGATCAAAATGTTCCTATTGCAGCAAACTAGTACAGAAAGGGGAGATAAACGACTTCTGGGCAACGAACTAAAAATACAGGTAGTACAGCTATGAAGATTTACAGAATGCCAATCTGATGGTAAGTGCTTTGACTCTTTGGAGCTGGTAAAGAGAACTGGAAGATGGATCTGTTTCTCTGAGCTGCCCAAATTTCAGAGATTACCCTCTTTATGATGCCACCCTGAACCAAGAGACAACTCTACTCCTACCTCCAACCCTCTTAATCCACTCCAGTCCTCAATCATGCTAATCTACAGAATAAGAAAGTTCCTAATTTATCAGTATCTGCTGCCAAGAAAAGGGGTTCCATGTTTCTTAAAATCTAATTCTTCACTACACTCACTGGCTTCCAGGTTTCCTCAAATTAAATCTACCAACCTCTTGCAAGTAAGGAAGACATGTTCTCTTTTGTGATTTTGGCTAGAGATCCATTCCTAAGCCTAGCTCTCCCACCATTCCAAAAAAGTGTAAACTTCTCTTGAGATATTCACCAGTACACAGATTCTACCCCAGCCTACGGATTACATAACAGTTCACTTCAATAATAGAGCAGGGGAAAAAAACAAACAAACCAGTCCTTCCAAGTATCTTTTTTTTTTTTTTAAATCACATTTACATACTAACAACCAACTTCAGTGCTATTTTTGTTTGGAAAGGCTCATTGGATCATAAAGCTAACTAAAGTCTGGAATGTCAACTGAATCCACTGATGATTCTGACACAGGGGCAACAGAGTATGTAGTGGCCTGAAGACACAAGAACACAGAATGTGGTTGACTGCATATTAAGTTCTAACAGTCACTTCCCCTTAAATTATTTTAGAAAGATCTACTTATCAAATCACAAAAATAATTATTAAAAAACTTCAAAGCTATAAGCTGCTCAAATCTCAAAGGATAAGAGATTTAGAAGTATAGTACAAATAGGCTACCAGCTCGATTTGGGGAAATTTTAAAAAAGAAATATGTAAAATACAAGAAATAATGTTAATCTGGCATGTTTTGCTATATGGTTTGGAATTTACCCTTAAAAATATCTTGTTCACTTTGCAGAGCATACTACTGCACTGGGGAAAAAAGAAAGCCTGGAGATGTAGTGATATTCTTAGCTTAGTTCCCCTTACTGAGCTTTTGTTATTTTGGCATTCAACTCTACTTCACCAAGATTCCTTGCAAAAACCAGATACAAAAAACAATTTACTCAAAGTACAAGTAACAATGTTCAGAATCCTTGTGTTTATTTTTTTGGTACTCTCAACATTAAGGGACCAAGCTTCCTAGCCAGCCCAAGATTGATATTTCCCAAGACACAGGAATTTCACTGCTAAAATTAAGAAAATCCAGGCAAATTGGAACAGTTGGTTAGCTTATTTCCACATCACCATAATTTGTGTGTGTGTGTGTGTGTGTATTTCACACTCACTCAGGGTAATCCAACCTTTGATTATCTGTGCTTTTAAAAAGATAACTAGTAACACAAACACTATAGCTGAGACATTACCATGAAAATCTTTTAAAATGAAAATGACTAATAAATAATGTGAGAGACACAGGCTTATAAACTTAATCTCTATTTACCATCCCAAACTTCTTATGGAAGTGGAAATGGGTATGGAAAAGGCCCACAGGAAGAGTTTGGTTTAAAAAAAAAAAAAGGAAAAAAGTCAATTTTCCTAAATAAGATGATTAAGTATTTACTCTAATACAGAAAAAAAGTTACTTGAATGTTAGCTTGAAAGAGCTTGCTCCTTCAAAGTTAACTTGTTTTACTCCTGATAACAGTTAAGACTGAATGAAAGGGGCAGACCTCAGGGAGAAAAAGATTCTGAACCTTAAAACTAATTTTTTGAAAACACTCCTTATTATTTTATTATTATTATTTTTAATTAATTTCATCTTGAGGTTAATTTGACAATGATGGAAGAGACAGTTTTTTAAAAACCCTTTACAGTATTATTCTGATAATGTTTTTCTTTTCTCTTTCTAAAACATCCTGAAATTGAACCTAAATATATTCAGGTAGCCCTTCAAAGTCTTCTCAGTCTGCACGTTTTGGGGGAAAAGTAATAGTAATTAATGGTTAGAAAAATGGTAAATGTACATTTACCTAAATATGAATAAACTCTAGAAGTTATTTTTGCTGCATGACATTTAAAGAGCATAGACTTCTCTCAAAACATTCTTTTCTTATCATTTTGTTCTGAAGATATGTGTCATGCATCAGTTTTCTTAGAGAAATACTATACTTCAAATTGAGAAAGTTGTAAGATTCTTTTACAAAGCAGTTAAAGAAATACACCTTTTATTTAGTAAAACTAGTGCTGAAAACAAACCTAGAGAACCATAAATATTGCAAAACAGCAACGATAGGCAAAATGTTTACAATCTGAAATAATTTGTTAAAAATTAAACACATTATAGAAATACATTTACTGTTTCTTTTATGTAGGATGATGACAGGTTAAGATATACCTTCCTCACTTTTGTATGTGTTTTAACAGTTTGAAACAGACATTTTCTCTGAATGTTAGCAGCTAAGTCTCCCTTTGTTCTATTAAGAAAACTTTGTAGGTTTTAAAAGAATACCTTTAATGTTAGGAGCAAATCTTAAGGCTCATTTAAAAATAACCATCACATTTTAACACTGCATTTTGTTAGCAAGTACTTTCATAGAGATTATCTCCTCTTATTCTCATAACCCTGAGAATATGCAGGGCCTGTGTTAAGTTAGCAATTTTATGGCAGATGAGGAAAAAAACTTCCTGTAGTGTTTATATGCTACAGGAAGATAACAGATGACCTGAGTGATATTTAAAATGCTGAGCAGAGGAGAGGGAAAAGATCACTAAGTGGAAAAAGAGAGAGCAAAACGTTCATGATGGATATAAACATTGTAGGAAGGATGACAGGAAAACTTGAAAAAGAAACACCACTTCTTGCTGCCAGTCTGACATTACCACAAAATCAGTTAGAAGAGAAACAGGGAGAATGTTCTGCCAACACTAAGCTGCCAATACTTCAGTACCCAAAGAGAAACAGCCTTTCATCAGTCTCTTTACTGAACAAATTCAGATGAGAATAAATTTAAAATGAAAGAAAAATACAAACACACATATAATGTAGCTACTAAAATACTTTAAAATGTTTATAAAATAGAAACATATTTATGAAATCAATAAAGACACAAAAGTGAACAGATAGTATGACATGATATAAAATAAACTATATGGAAAAAGGACTAGAAGGAAACACACTGAAGTATGTATAGGTACTGTCCCTGGAAGGTTAGACTAGGGATATGTTTCTTACCAAAATATATTCATTTTCCAAAAATAAGTGGAAAACATTTAATAAGTATAATTTAAATCTAAGTGTTATTTAGTTTTGGAATGTGTTTTTGTACTTACATCTTAATTATCGGTAGGGTGGGGATATCAGAGAAGAAAACCTGGTCTGGGAGCCAGGAAACCTCGGTTCTACTTTTGGCTTTGTACTACTTAGCACTGTGACTTTGGTCACATCATTTATCTTCACTGAGTCCTGGTTTCATCATTTGTAAAAAGAGCCTGAACAAGGTGACCTCTTCAAGCTCTAACAAGTATTTGACTGAGGAGGGAAGTAAGGGAGTAATGACGCAGTTATATTTATTCTTTTCATATATTCAAATTGAGGAGGTAATAAAATTTTAAATATCAAGTGGTATAATGAGCAAAATAAAATTAAAACTATGACTTACTAATCTTGATGGGAACCATAACAGATGTCTCCAGTCATTGAATGAACTGGGATTTTTCATAAAATCTATCCATCTTTCTCAGAAATTATTAACATCAGCATTACCTAAAGAACGGCCATCATGTAGTAACTATACTTAAAATTTAGGGCCGAAACTTTTAAAATAATATCTTCAAAGGTCTTAATTATTTTTGCAAGGTGTCTGGAAAAAATCTCATTCCATTTTAGAAGAATGCAGATAGGCCTGAATGTGTGTAAGACACAGACCAAAAGTGAAGCTTTAACCCCTTAGTTTTAAGTCTTTAGAACAAAAATTTTAACACAATTTGCCAGAGCTCTTAAAACACTTGGCTCAGAATGTTTTGAGGCCACCGTGACTAACTGACAAGGTATTTAGTTCTCTGAGTCACCCTACAGGGAAGGCAAAAGGACTAAAGGACTACACTGAACCCCGCTATGCCAACCGCACATGAAATGCACGGCTACCCAGGGTTATCACATAGCTCCTCTCTGCTCTGGTCTTCTTATGTTCACCAGGTACATGATTTTTAAAGCACATTTCTTCCATTAAGCACACTGACCTAAGAGCCTCATAATGAAAAACAGTTTATACAAACTGTAGAAACACATATTCTGCTGGAAGCCCAAAATCCTGGAATCAAAACCAGATTCTCATGACATCAGGCTTCTCACGACTGCTGCTCCTTGGCCTCTCCCCCAGGGGGGTGGATACAGTTAGAGCTCACCTTGTCCTTGCAGGGCCGCTGGCAGTTCTGTGCGGCACACACAGCATTTTCATCATCGGATTCCTCCGCTCCAGACCAGTCGTACTTTGAGGGAATGTCCAGCACCTTTTTCTCTCTCTTCTTCTCAGTAGTCTCTTTCACAAGGTCAACTTTGGCTGCAGCAGCCTTCTCCTTCTTTTTCTTTCTCTCTTCTTCCTTTGCCAATTTCTTGGCCAGTTTATTCAGCTCCTTTGATTTTTCTGCACTTAGTTTTAATTTCTTCTTTTTAGGTTTATCCATTTTCTTTAACTCCTTGGACTTCTGTTTTCCTTCTCCAAAAAGTTGTTCTACTTTTTCTAACTTCCGTTTCCGTTTCTTCTCTGAAGAGTCTTTTCCTTTTATTTTTAATGGTTTCTCTTCCATGCTGTCATCCTTCAACAATATCAAATTAGAAAGAATTTTAAAGCAAGACATTTAAAAAAGTTTTATTCTCTTGTAGGAGGTACCTTGAATAGACAACTTCATAGAGACAGAAAGGACAAGAGAGATTACCAAGGGCTGAAGGAAGGAGAAATGAGACTTATTGTTTAATGGGTGTGGGGTTCTGTTTGGGATGATTCAAAAGTTCTGGAAATGGACAACGGCAACAGTGTAACACTGTAAATGCCATTAGTGACAAGTGAACTGTATACTTAAAATGAATTAAAATGGTATATTTTATGTTGGGTACATTAGAACACAATAAATGTTATAAAGATATTTAAAAGACATTTTAAGAAAACAAATGTAATATTCAATAAAAATAGAAAATAAAGAAAAGCCTGTAGAAAACATGTGACTTTAGCTTAATAGGGAAAAAAGATCATTGTTAGCCTATATCAGTATATGTGCAGCACCTCTAATTGAGATAAAACATACATATAAAGCTAAAAGTATTAAATGTATTAATTTTCTTGGTCTTCACTTAGCACTACAACAGTTCTTTATTAACTCGTAATTCCTAATGGCTAAGAAGTTATTAAAATTGTTGGCAAGACAAAAAACCGTATCCATGACCTCACTACATATAGTGACTGTCAAGGGCTAGAGATATATAGTGACTAGGGCAAGGGCTTGAGATGTTGATGTGACAAAGCAAAAAAACCCCTTATTTTTCAATTTTCTAATATTGTTCCAATTTCTACTATCTGCCGATGTAATACACATTCAAATTTTTAAAAAATTTTTAAAATTCTATATTTATTTGAGGAGGGGAGAGAGAGAGAGAGGGAGTGCATGAGAACGGGGGGAGGGGCAGAGGGAAAGAACCCCACACAGACTCCCTGCTGAGCACAGAGCCCAATGCAGTGCTGGATCCCACAGCCCTGCGATCACAACCTGAGCTGAAAACAAGAGTCAGGATGCTTAATTGACTGAGCCACCCAGGTGCCCCAGCATTAAAAATTTTTAATAGTGAAAGTGTATCTAGCACACTTTCAGAAAAACAGGAGGAGGTAGAAAAAGAAATACTGAAACATATAAGCTTGATAATTAAATACCACTTGAGAATTCATTTTGTGACATAATTGAGACTGAAAAATCTTTGACAAGAACCTAAGAAACTGCAGAATGCCGAACACTTAAGTCTACCACATCTCGAACTACGTATTTACCTTCTCAATAGTCTGTGTTTGGTTATGTGTAAAATAAAGAAGATCAGAGGAGATAATGGATGTGAAGAAAACCCTTTGTATTTTGGAAAACAGTATCTAAACCAGGCTACCTTTAATCTGAATTCCAAACCAAAAGCTATCATCTGCCAAGTGTATCTGTATCAACTGTTGGTGACACTGTATCATTCCACTGCATCAAAATAAGTAATGGAAAAGAATAATGAAAAGAATACTTGAAGTGAAATGCCAGAGTTAGAAACCAGGTCTTTCTGTTTTTAATAAATGTGTGGCCTAGGCAAGTTTCCACATCTCTGACCCTTTATTTCTTAATATGTAGAAATAGGTCTATCCTTTTCTCTCACCCATTCAGGATTATTTACACTGAGGATAGAATGAGATCATGGATATAAAAACACTGTATAGGGGCGCCTGGGTGGCTTAGTGGGTTAAAGCCTCTGCCTTCGGCTCAGGTCATGATCCCAGGGTTCTGGGATCGAGCCCCGCATCGGGCTCTCTGCTCCACAGGGAGCCTGCTTCCCTTCCTCTCTCTCTGCCTGCTTGTGGTCTCTGTCAAATAAATAAATAAAATCTTTAAAAACACAACCACACACACACACACACACAAAACACTGTATAAACTGCAAACTGCTCTTTAAGTATTAATATATGAATGCAGACTTTCTTTCCCACCCCAGTCTGCTATTTAACCCTCCCCTCTTGTTCCCTTGTGCCTCCCCTATTTAGCCCTCCCCTTGCTTTTTTTGTTTTTGTTTTAAAAACACTGAATTTTCTTCCACCTTCTTTTTTAGGCCTTTCAACAGTGGGAGTATGGGCTAAGGAAGCTGTTCCTTCCTTAGGAGAAAAACTAGGAGTTTTCAGTATCCTCCATTCTTTTTAGTGGAAATGGCGCTTGGTTTCCCCCCCAAAATATTACAAAAAATCGCAATTAGACCATAAAGCAGAATTACATTTGGCTTAATAGGAAAGGAGGATAGCCATAGTACTACCCACTCAGCCATCCCCATCCTGGCATATGTGGCACCTCCAAAGAACCAAGGCATTCTAAAAAATTTTAAAACCACTTTGTTTAAGTAAGCTTTAACTCCTTGCCTCCATAATATGCAGGAATCTGTCTTCAGAGGGTGGGTGTGTGGCCTGCAAAATCCGCCAAATGTGTTGAGTCTCATCCAGAGATACTTCTAGGAGATCTCCAACCATCATAAGTTCTTCCAGCTGGGCTTTAGCTCCAGGTGACAACTCTAATACTGGAGGTTCCAAACTCCGGGGTACCAAAGGGCTCTTCCGAGGTTGTTTCCTTGGGGTGCTAGAACCTTTCCAATAAGACAAAACAAAATAAAACAAAAAATGAAAACCATGGAAAAAAATGTCATGTTTCAAAAGTAAGTATTTAAGAGAATGGTCCCTCCTCCTCCAGTACTTACTTTAGATATCTGAAAATTCACTGTATCCATATGAAAGTGAAAATGACATCTTCAAAAAAATACAAAACAAAAAGATCCAGAATTCTAATGCCCACTCTAAAAAATTAGTTAAGAGTAAAAAATTGGGGGGTGCCTGGGTGGCTCAGTGGGTTAAAGCCTCTGCCTTCAGCTCGGGTTGGGGTTCCAGGGTCCTGGGATCGAGCCCCCACATCAGGCTCTCTGCTCGGCAGGGAGCCTGCTTTCCCCTCTCTCTCTGCCTGCCTCTCTGCCTACCTGTGATCTCTGTCAAATAAATAAATAAAAATCTTTAAAAAAAATTTGGTTCCTTATTGATTCTTTAGTCTGTGACTAACAGTGGAAGGAGAATGGGAAAGAATCTCTTATTTTCGGTGCAAAAACTATGAATTCTGTTACGCTGAAAAGAAATGAAATAAAAAAAAGAATATAAAAAAAAGAAAAGAAAAAAAATAAATACATAGTCACCATAAACAAAAAAAAATCTCTTATTTTCTTTCCACTTTAGAGGGGACCAAAAGATTAAGTACACGAGGTGCCCTATAAAAATAAGTTGCTATCCTCCTGATAAACCAACAGTAATATGCCACTCCATAAGATCCTAAATTTTACTATGGAAAGTGAAACACCCTTTACTTCCCAGACATGTGACCTAAAGCAGTGTGATATTTTTCAATGGGAAAAAGCAAAGTAGACATATGAGGGCAATTATCTACC
The DNA here is from genome assembly GCA_004024625.1 of Mellivora capensis. NCBI lineage: Eukaryota > Metazoa > Chordata > Mammalia > Carnivora > Mustelidae > Mellivora > Mellivora capensis. The sequence goes on from PISX010003707.1 coordinate 40,222, forward strand.
AAGGAAAATATGAACTCTCTAACACCTGAAACTTTCCAAAACAAGAATGAATATTCTCAAAAAGCAACAAGTTCCTCGACAAGTGGTAATGAACAAATAGAGGCCTATCAGAGATTTTATATAAATAGAAACGGCACTAGAAGGCCTCTAAAGTTCTCACTAGGATTCAATAATTCCATGTAACTTTTTTTAGGTTACCACCTAGTAGTAACATAAAATGCACACAGAGACTTAGCTTTTCTTTTTCTTTCTTTTTTTTTTTTAAGATGTTATTTATTTGACAGAGATCACAAGTAGGGGGAGAGACAGGCAAAGAGAGAGAGGGAGAAGCAGGCTCCCCACTGAGCAGAGAGCCTATGGGGGCTGGATCCCAGGACCCTGGGGTCATGACTTGAGCTGAAGGCAGAGGCTTAACCCGCTGAGCCACCCAGGCACCCCGAGACAGCTTTTCTTAATCAAAATTGCATTTTCAGGTTTTACAAGCATTTCACGGCCAGGAGGTACATTTAAGAGGGATTCATAGTCTGGAGCGCCTGGGTGGCACAGCTGCTTAAGAATCCAACTCTTGATTTTGGTTCAGGTCATGATCTCAGGGTTGCTGAGATCATGCCCGGAGCCAGGCTCTGCCCTTGGCATGAGGTCTGCTTGAAATTCTCCCTCCCTCTTCCTCTGGCCCCTCCTGCTCCCTCTTTCTAAAATAAATAACCTTAAAAAAAAATAAAACTTAAAAAGAGGGATTCATAGCCTTGATTAATGTTTTCTCTCCCTGGTTTCAGGTATATCTTTTTTTTTTTTTTTTTTAAAGATTTTATTTATTTGAGAGAGAGACAGAGATAGCGAGAGAGAATAAGAGCAGGTAGGAGAAGGAGAAGCAGGCTCCCTGCGAGCAAGGAGCCCAATGCACGGCTCAATCCCAGGACCCCAGGATCATGACCAGAGCTGAAGGCAGACGCTTAACCGAATGAACCACCTAGGCACCCCTCAGGTATATCTTCTTTACACTGTTTTAAAGGGTAATACCTTGAGAACAACTCTTAGAAGCTGAAGAATAAGCATGTTCTGCACAGAATGAAGGTGCTGTCCACATGTGAGTAACCACCTCTTCAGACTTGATGGGAATTTCTTCATCACAAAAAAGATTGGGCTCCAAACTACTGGAGGACTTCACACTGGCTGTGTCCTGAAGAAGAACAAAGAAGGGGAAAAAAAGAGGGGAAAAAAAAAAAAGAAGAAGAAACGAAGAGGGGTATTCAGAATTAGAACCACTTCATTTACCCTGTGACAAGAACCTAACTGGAGGCTTTCAGGCTTGTAATACACTAAAAATATGACCTTAATGGAATACTACTCAGCCATCAAACTGAAATCTTGCCATTTGCAATGACATGGATAGAACCAAAGAGTATTATGCTAAGCAAAATAAGTCAATCACAGAAAGACAGTTATCATATAATCTCACTCATATGTGGAATTTAAGAAACAAGGCAGAGGATCATAGGGAAAGAGAAGAAAAAATAAGACATAACAAAATCAGAGAGGGAGACAAACCACAACAGACTCTTAATCATAAGAAACAAATAGGGTAGCCTGAGTGGGGGGAATGGATGGGTAAGTGGGTGATGGGACACTAGGAAGGCACATGATGTAATGAGCACTGGGTGTTATTTAAGACTGATGAATCACTGAACTCTACCTCTGAAACCAATAATATATGTTAAATAACTGAATTTAAAATTAAATAAATTAATTTTAAATTAATTATTAAAAATTTTTTAAAAATATGACCTTAAAATTAAATGCACAGTATTAAATAAGACAGAAAATGCCCACAGTGGAGGGAAATGGTGGAGAGGGTCAGTAATGACTACAGTTTTAGGTCAAAATGGAAACAGTAAACCTCAAAAACAATCCAGAGATAATAAACCTATAAGAAAATTACTACTAAAAATAATCTACCTTCTACAGTCTACAACTAAAAAAACCTCCTATACTCCCACGTTAGAGAACCTTGACACTTTTCAGACTTAGGAAGGGAAGAAAGGTTTAGATGTGACATCAGAAAGACACATATCATTTAATCCTCTCTAAAGGTTTTCAAGCTTAGAGGCTTATCAGTTGCTCTTACAGACTGTTCTTTCTTAATACAATGAAGAGCCTAACTGACAATATTCAAATTATATACTTCTGACAGCTTTAATTAGTTCTCAGATGATTCTTCCCTGCAGTTAGTTTCCAGAAGCTCACATGTAGAACTTTAATAGTAGAGTGCAATCAGGAAGACAGAAATCACCAGCCTTTCAACAAGGATAATTTAATGAACTGGTTAGATGTATATTAAAGGCTTGAAAAGACAAAAATGGCACCAAGCTACCACCAAGAAAAAGTTGTCAACCCTAGAGTTTGAGGTACCAAAGGGAAGAAGTGGGGTTATTAGAACCTACAAGCTCAGAGAAGAGGCCCTGCAGAGATGGGAGCCAGATCTCTAAGAATGAAGTGTTGGGCAGTTCGTTCTGCTCTAATGGAACGTGATGTGGTTGGTTTCACGGATGTGAAAAAACAACTACAAACTGGACCCAGTTCCCACTGCCAGAGCAACAAAAAGAAAAAGAAAAAAAAAAAAAACCAAAACATGCAATTCAGATGATGCCATGAATAGAGAAAAATAAAACATGGGAAAGATCACGTCCCTTCTCACTGTTCAGGCCTTTTAAATATTTTCTAATGTCCTCTACTGGCAGAAGGCAGGCAGCAGGCAGAAAACAATGTAGAGGGACGCCTGGGTGGCTCAGTTGGTTAAGCAGCTGCCTTCATCTCAGGTCATGATCCCAGCGTCCTGGGATCGAGTCCCACATCGGGCTCCTTGCTCGGCAGGGAGCCTGCTTCTCCCTCTGCCTCTGCCTGTCACTCTGTCTGCCTGTGCTCGCTCTCTCTCTCTCCCTCTCTCTGACAAATAAATAAATTAAAAAAAAAAAAAACAAAAAACAAATGTAGAGAGCAGAGTTGGTTGGTATACTGCAACCCAGTTGGCAGCTCATTTTTTGTATGGCGTATAAGGTAAGAATAGTCTATGTTTTTAAAGAGTTGTGGGGAAAAAAAGGATATCCACTAGGGACCATATGTGGCTTACAAAACCCAAAATATGGGGTGCCTGGATGGCTCAGTGGGTTAAGGCCTCTGCCTTCAGCTCAGGTCATGATCTCAGGGTCCTGGGATCAAGCCCCGCATAGGGCTCTCTGCTCGGCGGGGAGCCTGCTTCCTCCTCTCTCTCTGCCTACTTGTGATCTCTTTCAAATAAATAAATAAAATCTTTAAAAAAAAACAACTAAAATATTTACTAAGCTTTGTGTGTGTGTGTGTGTGTGTGTGTGTGAGAGAGAGAATACATATGCACATACATATATACTATAAATATATATTACTGCATATTAATGTGTATTGACATATATACATTACTTCACAGAAAAAGTTTACCAGCCCCTGGTGTAGAGCTCCAGTACCAGCATCACAAAGCAAAATACAGAAGTCTGAGTTAGGAGAGGAGCCAACACCTTCATGACTAACGAGACACCTGATTCTCTTGGTGGGGTACACAAGAAGATCTGCTATTGTGAGATGATCCTTAATTAAATAGGATACTTAAAAGGTTTTATAAGAAGATTATGGAAGACAATGCCACTCACTGAGAAGAGCAGTTCCTAGTCTTCTTCCCTATTTAAGAACGTAAGCCCTAAAAAGCAAGAGATGGAAGAGTAACTTTAGTTCTGTCCTACTTTCATTCCCATAGCTTTTTCTCAGGGACTAGAAGTGTCTCTTCTGACTTTGACTCTACTCATTTCGTTGTTACTCATACAGGGAACTTTCTGTTAAACTTCCAAAACAGAACAGACAGTGATCAAAAAATAATGATGGAAAATAATGACAGCTAAAAAGAGATTTGTTAAAAAAAAAATTACTTCCCCAATGTGAAACTTGAAAAGTGAACATGTACAATACTGACTTTGGTAAGTTAAAGACACACTGTTAACCAGTTAACCATCCATGACGTGAATGGAACTAAAGAGTATTATGCTAAGCGAAATAAGTCAATCAGAGAAAGACAGTTACCATATAATCTCTCTCAAATGTGGAATTTAAGAAATAAGGCAGAGGATCATAGGGAAAGAGAAGAAAATATTAGACATGACAAAATCACCCATTAATGGCAAACATAGAAGAAAGGTAGAATGTACTCTTGTTGAGAAATGTGTTTTATATACAGATCCGTCCCTCTATCTTATCTGGTATTATGCTGGACTAAACTCTCGAATAAAACTGACTCTATTTCCACCAAAGCTCAAGCAGTCTAAGCATTAAAAAGGGTGAAGAGGAAAACCTAAAAGAATCTAAGTGTTTTATTTGCCTTTCTCATTTTTAAAAAAAGATTTTATTTATTTATTTATTTGACAGAAAGGGAGAGAGGGAATACAAGCAGGGGGAGTGGGAGAGGGAGAAGCAGATTCCCCGCTGAGCAGGGAGCCCAATGCAGGGCTTGATCCCAGGACTCTGAGATTATGACCTGAGCCGAAGACAAACACTTAACAACTGAGCCACCCAGGAACCCAACCTTTCTCATTTTTAAAATAAGCAATTACTAGGTTGCAAGAAAGAACTTCTCAGGAGAAAACAGGTACTACTGTTGCATATCCTCCTTTCTGATGCGCAACTCTGCACATACATGCATTTGCAAAATATAAACTGTGATATGGATGGACAGTTTCAGTAAAGGGAAATCAATATGCCCTAAAAGGAAATGATCATATGAGTACGTGAAAGGGTATGCCAGCCACACATACAAAAGATCCATGACAGACTTTCCTTCATTAAACATATATTTTCCTAAGTAATGATTTTCCTGATTCAGTGATGATTCAGTGGTGATTACAAGATACTACATGCAAATGAAGTAATCCAACAACATAAAGCACAAATTAAATGCTATGATAACTAGGCTCAAATGACTGATTTTATTTTTCTAAGTAATTACCTACTACTCTTCTTCCTAAACGTTAACGGTTCTCTCTCAAGCCAAGATACTAAATTCAAACTATTTTAAAGATTAATTCATGGTTATAATCAGGGAATTTCATACAAAGGGGAAAAATCACCAAATTAATTGTAACTAAATCAGCAAATAATTAATTTTTAAAAATATTTTTAACCTACATCATGGTAAATGTGACCTTGAATTATCCTTTTTAAAAAATTTAAATTCAGTTAACCAATATACAGTACAACATCAGTTTCAGATGCAGAATTCAATAATTCATCAGTTGCCTGTAACATCAAGTGCTCATCATATCACGTGCCCTCCTTAATGCCCATCACTCAATTACCCTAACCCCTCCAGCAACCCTCAGTTAGTTTCCTATAGTTAAGAGTCTCTCATGGTTTTTCTCCCTCTCTGATGACTTCTCATTCAGTTTTCCCTTCCCTTCCCTTATGATCCTCTACACTGTTTCTTATATTCCACTTATATGAGTGAAACTATATGATAATTGTCTTTCTCTGATTGACTTATTTCACTCATACCCTCCGGTTCCATCCACATAGATATAAATGCTAAGTATTCACTCTTTCTGATATATATATATGTGTACATATATATATATATGTAATTATATCCCATTATATGGAATATATATTACTTATATATATATATGATTTATATATATATAAAAGTAATGTGTATGACATATATTTTATTACATATATGTATGACATATACAACGATACATCATATATATATATCACATCTTCTTTATCCATTCTTCTGTCAATGAACATCTCGAGGGATATATATATATATATATATATATCATTTATTGATGGATATATATATTATTGATGGATGATATGCTATAATCACATATAATATATCATATATATGATGGTATGATATATATTATATATATATCATACACACATATACATATTACATATATTATCACATCTTCTTTATCCCTTCGTCTGTCAAGGGACATCTCAGCTCTTTCCAGAGTCTGGCTATCGTGGACACTGCCACTATCAACACTGGGGTGCAGGTGCCCCTTCGGGACACTACATTTGTACCTTTGGGGTAAATACCTGCTAGTGCTATTGCTGGGTCACAGGGCAGCTCTATTTTTAACTTGTTGAGGAAGGTCCAAACTGTTTTCCAGAGTGGCTGCACCAGCTTGAATTCCCACCAACAGTGTAAGAAGGTCCCCCTTTCTCCACATCCTCACCAAAATTTGTTGTTTCCTGACTTGTCAAGAATTAATTACCCTAAGTCTTGTACCTACCATTCTTCTATTTTTCTAAGCTGTCAAATATATTGCTAACACTATAAATTCCTAATTCATATTATAAAGTCCCCTCCTACCAAAGGAGAGCTCATAAGCTACCACCACTATATAATTTTCAGTAAAAAAAAGATTACTCTGTACAACCATATCAAACCATAGTTTTGATCCCTAGCCCTAAAATCATTTAATATTTGTGATGTTTTGTTTTCACAGGTTTCTAAAATGCTTCTAAAGTCCATCCCATTTAGCAATTCTACAGTACTGGTTGACACTTAATGTGCTAGAAAGAGAACAACCCAGGTAAGGCCTCTAAGCATAGTAAATGGGCAATTCTAGTATTAGCGAACTAACTTATATGTGGCATGGGCTGCATTCCTGTTCAGCCGCTTCTTTAGAACTTTACCATAACAGGCTAAATCAAGTTTTAACTTTGCTCAAGTCTTTAATTCATAAAACTAAAAATTCCCTCGTTAAAACATTTCCAAGATCTATTTTTATCTTGAGAAAAATATTTTACAGCAGATAGTTTACAAGCATCTATGACAGATGGTATTAATGGTTAGAGACACAAATTCTAAACAGTTCAACAAAGACTAATATAAAACAGATCAATGGATTAACTGTAATCTGACAGAGTTTCTGCCTAGATAATGATGTTATTATTACTAGGTAAAAGACAAAGCGCCTGGGCCTGACACAAAATAATAAAAGGCCAGTAGGATCTAACACAAAACAAACTTGCCAAAACCAGTGTAGTGTCATTATCAAAAGAATCACAGTGGGGGTAAATAATTTGTTCTAGCTGCAGCAGTAACTGCAAATTTGAACCATGGGCCCAAGTATAACTCATCTCTGAATAAGACATTCTATCTTGCACCATCCAGATGAGCGATCAGAGCAAGACTCAAAGCACAGCTAAAATGGGATTCTTAAAACATAACTATACAGACTTAACTCAAAGGAAACAAAATACTGAAATGAGCCATGAAATCTTTCAGTAATCCAAATGCGTGATTTTTCTAGTCCCTTTAGGCCACAAGGAGTTACAAGGTAAAAAAATAAATGTAGATTTTTTAAAAAACTCCATCCTTTAAAAAAATTGCTTTATCAGTCTGTATTCTGGGGGGCTTAGAAAAAAATGCTATCACCACAAACAGGATAAATAGACTAGCTTTCTCTTCTACTTTCAGGCTTCACACATCAGTGTTCAGTAGTTTTAACAAGCCCAGTGATCAGGTATGCCTGTCCATTAATTACCTTTATGTCATAGCCATATGTCTCCCGGATATCTTCATCAGAATCTGTTTCTTCATCATCATAGTCCATTGTTTGTCGAGGGGAAGAAGATACACTGCTCACCACCCGGTTAAAAGCAGACTGCTGGAAACTAGGTAAGTGTCCCTAAACAACAAACAATTCCAACATGAACAGAGGGACATACTAAATAAACAAGGGTAATTAATGTGCACTTAAGAACACCTAAATGTAATGAGCTTGCAAGGTGACCAACAAGAATTCAACAGTTAGTATTGATCAAATTATTTGGTTATGATGCCAAGGTCCATCTCAATGATATTTCCAGGTTAATGGTTCATTAAAATGATCTAGGTATATACCCGAAGAAAATTCTATAGGTGTATATAGAAAGATGTTATGGATAACATAGCTGCTGGCAACTTACTGTTTTCCTAGTCAGCTGGTAAGATGTATTTGATTTACAAATTATACACATCATCTCATGAAATAAAAAAAAAGGAAAGAAAACCCTAAACTTGCCTGTAAGTCTGGATTAGCAGCTGCTTTTTGGAGTTCTGCACTGATGATCTTTTCAGTCTTTTCTCGAGCTGCCTGCTCCACCATGCGCTGGCTCAACACGGACAGTTTGGCTAGGGCAGAGGACAGTTCATCTGTGGCTAGGGCCTGCCGTGCTCTATCTTGCCAACTCATAGCTCGTTCTGTCAAACACTGCAGGGCCTCTCCTTCAGGCAAACGTACAGGCAACTTCTGAAGAGATACCAGGAGTGAAAGAATAGTCTCTAACCTCGGCCTCCGAGACCGCATACAAAGAGGGCAAAGGAATTTTACTTCTTTAGCCTGCCAGCTAGACCCTTTTTTCTGGGAACCTGATTTAGGAAGGGGAACACAGCTGTTATGGAACCAGTCTTTGCAGAGCTCACACTGTAGCATAAACCCACTGGCTGTCTTGCGGCAAATGCAAAATTTTACTTCTTCTATACGGTCCACCATTGTCATCTTGGCTAGGTTGGCTGCTCTGAGGGAATGCATGGCTTCAATCTCTTTTTGCTCCCGTTCTTTGAAAACGGCCACCTATACACAACAAACATTTAAGAGTCACTGAAAAATAGTGCAAAAATGCCAGATCCTCAGAGCTGAGAGATCATCTCCAAACTGTGCCCTCATTATGACAAGCACTGTCCTTAACAAACAAACATTTCTCAATCATTTCCTGTAATTTGGATACAAACATTCCTCATCTGTGAAATGGGCAAAGTACTACCATATTTGGCAATTTCTAGTAGTAGAGTACCTAGAACTCTTCTGTAGGGTGCAGTACAAAAATAATCTGCCTTGGAGTTAAGCAACCTAAGCACAAAGCCTGGCTCTTGTACTTACAGATGGATGGTCTGGGGCACAAGTTTCCGAATTTCAGTTTTCTGAAACATGAGGATACCAACCAACCCCATTTTGTTGTTTTGAGGATTATTAAATAAGGTAACACATGAAAGTGCCTAACTTGGCGCCTCGCACAAGGTTAACACCCAATAAATATTACTTCTCATCCCCTTGTAATTCCTTCCCTGGGGATGACTTCTATACAAATCAATTTTTATTTCTTTCTCAACAGCTTCTCCAATTCACGCAGAAACAGAATAACAAAGTCTGATGGCCAAATATAACAAGGTTTTATGTAGTTCATTTAAAAAAATAAGTGAAAATGGGACGCCTGGGTGGCTCAGTTGGTTAAGCGGTTGCCTTCGGCTCAGGTCATGATCCCAGCATCCTGGGATCGAGTCCCGCATCGGGCTCCTTGCTCGGCAGGGAGCCTGCTTCTCCCTCTGCCTCTGCCTGCCACTCTGTCTGCCTGTGCTCGCTTGCTCTCTCTCCCTCTCTCTCTGACAAAATAAATAAATTAAAAAAAATAAAAAAGTGAAAGTAAACAAAATTTAATTATCATGAACAGTGCATTTTCTTTTTTAAACTGTGATAGCTTTGAAATAATTTCCAGTTCTATTCATCTGACAGGACTGACTTGATCGGCAGGCTCCCTAATAATCATTCCCACTGGCCTCAAAACAGGATCATTTGAGGGTGCCTGGGTGGCTAAGTCAGTTTAGCATCCGGCTCTTGGTTTCAGCTCAGGTTGTGGTCTTGGGGTCCAGGGATCAAACTCCACATCAGGCTCCCTGCTATGCGGGAGAGTCTGCTTCCCTGCACTCTCTTCCTCCGTCCCTCCCCCTGCTCACGTGCTCTCTCACTCAAATAAATACATCTTAAAAAAAAAAAAAACAACAACCCAGGATCATATGTAGGCAGAAACATCATATCAAGTGACTTAATGAAATTCCCTACTGTTAAATAGGCCCAAACTCATTTTTTATTTCTCTTTATATCCTCAGGCTCCTAGTCATCTTCACACATTCCTCCTCCTCTCCAAAAACACCCATCATTCTAATTAGTTACAAGTATTTTCTAGAGCATTCACTATACTGTGAATGAGACTAAGAGAAGGGAGACATTTTAAATAGCAGCTGGTATCATTAAATGGATATAATTCCTTTTAAAAGCACAGTATTAAATGTCATAAAATGCTGTTAAATTCTAACCCAGTAATCACATTCCTGAGAGCCAAGTATATGAAAATAATTTGAAAAAAGGAAAAAAGACTTTATAAATAAGTTCACTTTATATTATCCATAACAGCAAACAGTAATAATCAAAATATTTGATATATCAGAAAAGTGTTCAATAAATTATAGACAATCTGATGGAATATTAGACATCTATTAAAATAATATAAGGGGCGCCTGGGTGGCTCAGTGGATTAAGCCACTGCCTTCAGCTCAGGTCATGATCTCAGGGTCCTGGGATGGAGCCCCGCATCCGCCTCATCATCCCTGCTCAGCAGGGAGCCTGCTTCCCCCTCTCTCTCTGCCTGATTCTCTGCCTACTTGTGATCTCTCTGTCAAATAAATAAAATCTTTAAAATAATAATAAAGAACAGAGATATGGAAAAGACAGTTTCACAGGGAATGAGCAGACTTATAAACTTGGATTATAAATATATAAAAATGAAATATTTTACTATAAAGTCAAAGATAAAAGTAAAAATAGTTAAGAACATAAAACCAGCGAATCTGCTAACAGCTTTATAGAATTCTGTATTCACGAAGCAGACTCAGAATGCATTACATAATTTTTTAAAAATATTTTATTTATTTAACACAGAGAGAGAGAGAGAGATCACAAGTAGGCAGAGCAGCAGGTAGAGATGAAGGGAAGCAGGCTCCCTGCTGAGCAGAGAGCCTGATGTGGGGCTCGATCCTAGGACCCTGAGACCATGACCTGAGACGAAGGCAGAGGCTTAACCCACTGAGCCACCCAGGCGCCCCGCATTACATAATTTCTTACCACCACAGCTGTATCTCTGGTTTCCTCCAATCCTTCCTCCAGATCACTCAGAGGCTCAAGATCCAGATCCTTTTCTTTTTCTTTTTCTATTAGTTCTTTTACTTTTTTCCTCCTGTTTTTACCACTCCCATATATACCAATGTCAGTCCGAGGACTCAGCACCTACAAAAATAAAACCAAACACTGAGTCCTGGTTTTTAAAAAAAATCTTAAAACTGGAAATAATAAAAAGGAACCATTTACTGACCACTCATCTTGTCCTAGGCACTTTCTTATGTAACTTCTACACACACCAAATGCAATCCTCACAACCACCCTCTTTAGTAGGTGTATCATCTGTATTTTACAAACTGGGGAAATGAAGGCTTGGAAAGGAAACAACTTGCCCAAGGACACAGGGTTAGCAATCAGAGCGCCAGTCCTCAACATGAAGTACCTTACTCCAAAGCCTATTTTCTTTAACTACTAGGACATTCCAACTGCTCAAGATGAAAAGGGTAATACATATAAGATATTTCAAGGACAGAATCCATTAGTAACAGAGATAAGATCCAGGCTGATTCCTTTTTCTGGATGCAGTACAAGATGAATTGCAGATAAGTCTGCCTAAGGCAACAGACTTCCAGTCAACATTTGGTATCACTTAATAAGAATCACTTATAAAACCATGACCAGATAAATTGAAAACAACCCTCACCAATGAAACTCCTACCGAAGGGTATTAAATTACTAACTGTTCTTTACCTGTAACAAGGTATGGCTAGAATTCTTCTTAAGGAAGGTCCTCCCAGTCCGTTCTCTCCATGCCCGTGCAGCTGCCACTTGTGATTCTACCTGGGGTAACGCGTCCAGACGCACAGGGATAGGTCGCCCTTTAGCAGATAAACTCTCCAGCTGCTCCAAGTAAGCATAGTTGCTGCCACTCTGAAACACAAAAGTGCATTCTCACATGACTTGCACTTTCTTATGGAGTCTAGTGATACTGGTCAGAAGATCTTACAAAGAATTTAGTGTTGAGTTTTTTTTTATTAAATGTTCTTTAAACCTAGTTCTATCTCATGAACTAATAGAGCTTCCAATGTCCTTTTTATAAAGTCTGTAAATTCATGCTGTCAAAGACTTTTATTAATCAACGAGTCAGTCAAGATGTAAAAATCAGTTCAGAAGATAATCTAAAGAACAGAACATAGGGGCACCTGGGTGGCTCCACTGGTTTAGCATCTGACACTTGGTTTCAGCTCAGGTCATGATCTGGTTAGGAGATCAAGCTCCACGTCCAGCTCCCTGCTCGGCAGGAAGTTGGCTTCCCATCTCCTCCTGCGACCCTCCCCCATTCACACACACACTCTCTCTAAAATAAATAAATAAATCTTAAAAGAAAAAAAAAAAAAAAGACATATATAAATACAATCAGGAATGAGACAAGAAATTTGCTAGCAGATGGAAACATATTTAATATCATATAGGACAATTCATCTTTTCTACCATGGAGAAATCAATTGTTTCATTATAAATTTTATTGTCTTTCTATGGACATAACTCATTTGTATTACTATAATTTTTTAATAACTGACAAAGTTGTAAAATAGCCTGGTCAAAAAAAGTCCACAGCACGCACTTATAGAACAAGATGATCCTGGAGAGTTCTCCTGAAAAATTCCAGTACTCCACTATAAAAGTGGACACCCATAATTTCTTTTGCCTATTTCAAAGGCTTCAAACTTTTCCAATGACTACAGTGTAGTATTTTGGTGCTGATAACCATCTCCATTTTATGTTATATAAATACAGATGAGAACAGATATTTGCCTAAGTCACAATGGTTCAGTATTTCCATATAATGAAATTACTGTTTTTAGAACTATTACTGCTTTAAGTTTACTAAAGAAGTCATTATAAAGAGGTGAGAGGGTTAACAAGTAATCCATTTCAGGGATTTGGCAAGAACACCTGCAGTGGGTTGGCAGCCGACAGGAAGTAATTCAGAGTAATACCTTAGACTGGATGAACCTCCAGGCAGACAGAACACATAGCCTAAGAAACTGTACACATGCCCTTAACATTCATTGTTATTAAGAAGCCCTGAATGAGGGAAAGGCATAGTTACATGCTATAAACAGACATTGCAATAAAAGGTTATTTCCTATGTTAAATGACTCATTTGCCTATAAATTCATTTTGAAAGTTATACTGGAACATTTGGAAAAACGGGCAAAAAACTTAAGTGATTTTTTTTTTTAAGTAGGCTCCACACCCAGTGTGGGGCTTGAACTCACAATCCCGAGATCAAGAGCCACATGCTCTACCAACTGAGCCAACCAGGCACCCCAACTTAAGTGAATCTTCAGTAATAATAATGGGAAGGTTCTAGCCCTAAGTGATATTACAATGGCATAATTAAATCACTGTGGTACTAGAATTAAAGAATAGACAGGTAAATGAAAGAGAAAAGAAAGCTCAAATAGATAAAGCTGAGAAATACCATGTTTACTGCTATCCCTTCTTGTACCCAACTATAGCCATTTGACTACGAAAGACCTTCTGGCTAAGGCTTGACTTAGCCTGTTCCCAAGCCCCATAGGCCTGTCAACAGAAGTTGTCCATTTACTTAGATCCTATGAGTCAAGTCTTCCCACCTAAGGGAAGGCTTGGGGGAGGACAAGTCCTTCAAAATTATAGAGGAAACACAGGACAGCCATCTTGTAAGACTTGGTCCTGTAGTCATAAATTAACAGCCAGCTAAGGGTTATCAAATATTCGAGGACAACCAACCTCCTGAAATGGGTTAAAGATGAAACAGAGGATGGGGCACCTAAGTGGCTCAGTGGTTTAAGCCTCTCTGCCTTAGGCTCAGCTCATGATCTTGGGGTCCTGGGATCAAACCCTGCATCAGGCGCTCTGCTAAGCAGGGAGCCTGCTTCCCCCTGCCTGCCTCTCTGCCTACTTGTGATCTCTGTCAAATAAATGAAAAAAATCTTAAAAAAAATAAAAAATAAAAAAGATAAACAGAGGAGCTGTCCTGATGAAAACAGAGATAATTTTTTTTTCTTCCAGTATTTTTAAAATTCAAGTTAGTTAACATATAATATAGTACTGGTTTCAGGAGTAGAATTTAGTGATTCATCATTTACAGAGAACACGCAGTGCTCACCACAACCCATTCCCTTCTTAATGTCCATCATCCATTTAGCCTATCCCCTGATCCACCCATCTCCCCTCCAGCAATCCTTAGTTTGGAAAATAGAGATAAGTTTAACGACAGTATAGAAAGAGCACAGCTAAGAAGCTCCCAGAAAGAGTTAACTGAAAATAAACTAAAACAGAAGTCATTAGAACTTGACACCTAGAGTATGTTCTTTCTTGGGACAGCAGAGAGTCGGTTTCCTTTTCTTTGGATATAGTTCTACAATAAAGAGTACATACTAAAAAAAAAAAAAAAAAGAGTACATACATACTCAATACTGAAATGCTGCAAGGTTTTTATAATTCAGGAGGTATGTTATATATTGTTTTAAATTAAAATATATAATACATGTCTTTCTGAGTGCCAGGGTACTATCTTTACACCCTTCCCTCACATTTCTACTCCCAAACAACTAGAATAATACCTATTATAAGTGTTATGGTGTTCAGTAAATTTTAATTTCATTTTCTTTTTTCTGCCTATTTTAAAATTTGCACATATGGGAAAAATTCAAAGAATACAGCAGGGAATAAATTCCCTATTGCTAAGAGTTAAATAAATAGCTAATTCCATCATCTTTCATAGCAGGGAGACGAAAGAAACAAGTAACATTTAAATAGGTAATATTTATTTTGAATGACAGAATCAGATGGAAGAACTGAAATTTAAGTACTATTATTTTATTATGGTTATTCTATTTTAAAGAATTAAAGGCTTAAAGGATTCATCTGTGAGATAGCATTACCCAAATCGTAGGATAATTCAAGAGGCTCCTTACCTGAATAGCTTCCACTTTAGCTGTCCATTCTCGAGCTTTTTGCAATGCTTCTTTCAGGGACAATACATTGGGTAGAAAGGCTGGAATGTTTTTGGCTTCATTAACTATGCTTTCTAAACTTGCCACACTGTGCCTTGGTCTAAAAAAACCACAAAGACAGGGCAGATGCATAAGGAAAAGTCAAACTGCTACCAACATTTAAATAACATTTTAGAACGTGCAGAGAAATTTCATATATATGATTTCATTTAGTTCTTACCACAATCCTATAAGGGAGGCAAAGCAGCTATTACTTTAATTTCCAATTTACAAATAAGAAAACCTTAACTCAAAAATCAATTTTTTCACCAAATCATTTAATGGCACAGCTCAAACACTGATTCAGAATGAGTCTCAGATACCGTGCTCTTTCCACTACACTAAACTGCATCTATGTTAGTTCTCCACAATATCTGAAATTGTCAGAGATGCGTGTCAGACAGCAGTGTGGAAAGCAACAGTCTAGGAGTCCAGGAATAGTCTCTAAGTCCAGGAATTAATTCAACCACGTTCAATACCACCTAGTTAAAAGATGAATATAATAGACCTTATCCTCAATGAATCAGAATAGAAGGTAAGAATTAAACTTGTACTGGGGACAAAGAGCAAATCATTTTAGGCTCACCACTATGGGAAGTTGTGATTAATTCTGCTTAGAGGAGCTGAGACAGGCTTTGAGCCAAAGCTTAAAGAAGAAGTGTGATTTTCTCAAGTAAAAGGTTAAAGGAAAAAAAACCCAGAAATATAATGAACAAAGACATGAAGAAATGTTTAAAAATAAGTTAGAGGTCCGGGAGCGCCTGGCTGGCTTAGTGGGTAGAGCATGTAGCTCTTGATCTCAGGGTCATGAGTTCAAGTACCACTTTGGGGGGGGGGGTGGTAAAGATTATATATATTGTTTTTAATTTAAAAACTAAAATCTTTTAAAAAAAAAGTTAGTAGTCCAGTGTGAGGATGGGAGTGAGGTAGGAGCAGGAGTAAGAGCAAGAAGTAGGGGAATTTTGACAGGAAAGAAAGATGCAAACAGATATAAGAGATTTTGAGAGTCGTGAATTTCACCATGGAAGCAATAGGAAGCTACTGAGCTACTGAGGGTGGGAACAGTTTCATTATCCATGAATCCTACCATGTGCTAGGCATGGTGCTAGGGCCTGGAGATTATTAATACACAGGAGTGACAGAGCCCTTGCCTCATTAAACATTTTAATCTTGTGGTGTTAGAGGAGGATTATTCATAGCACTGTAAGATGCTATCAAAATATAATAGCAGGGGGACCTAAACTGACTTGGCAGGTGATGGAAGGATTCCCAGAAGTGGCATCTAAGCTTTCTTAGCCTTTCTGAATAGGAGTGAGTCAGGAAAGCTGGGGCCAGAGGCTGGGTAGGAGTGTACCACAGGGATTGGGCAGAAGGAAGAGTGTTGCAGAGGAGAAAATGAGCACATGCAAAGGCCCAGAGACAAGAAAGAACATGGCATGTCTGAGGAAAGCAGGGTGATCACTACACTTGAAACACAGAATGCAAGGGAAGAATGGCAAGGGATGAGGCTAGATCCTTAAGCAAAGGGCTAGATTACAAGATGGCCTTATGAATTCGATGAAGGACTCTAAATGTCATCCCCAGGGGAATGGGAAACAGTGAAGAGCTCTAAGCAAGGGAGTGAAAAAAACTACACCTGTATTTTAAGAAAATACTAGTTGCAGTGTAGAGAATGGGTGAGAGCAGGGTGAGGTCCCAGAGCCTGTGGCTATGATTTAGGCCAGCTATGACAGTACCCCAAAGAAGAATGAAAGTGAAAAACGTCAAGGAAATATAATCAATGTGACCTGGTAGTTAACTGAGGTTGAGGATAAGGAAATGGAAAGGAAAGGTCAAAGATAATTTCCAAAGCTTGTTTAAAGGAGAAAAAACAATGGTTTAATTCAAAGAAAAAAGGAGCAAAGGATGAGATGATGGGAAAGAGTTAATGAATCCAATTTTGGATATGGGGAATCTGAGGTACCAACAAGACATCCAATGGAATTACCAAATAGGCAGACAGTATCTACGAAATATATCAATGTTATAGATAAGAATTTGGAGTTAATCAGCATAAAGATGGCCAATGGAGCCAGAAAATAAGATGAAATTTCCAGGGAGATGTACAGAGTGAATAAAGAAGTGGTCTAGGCCAGAATCTTGAGGAAAGACATTATTCAAGAGGCAGGGAGAGAAGGCCAAAAGCAGAGGAGGAGGATATTGAGAAAACAGTGGTCGGGAGTTAACCAATCCAAAAGGCCAAGAACACTGTAGATGTGCTTCAGAAAGCTAACTTCAACAGAAGTTAAAAACAAAAAAGATTCCACTTTCCACTATCCCCACCAAGCCCCATCTCCCTCTATTTTCTTACTAATTTTATTTTCTTCGTGACACTAATTATCTGAAGTTCATCCAAACATTCATTCACTCACTCATTCACCTATCTCTCCCCACTAGAATGTTGGCTCTATTGTACAGCAGGGACTTTGTGGGTCTTTTCCCCTACTATTTCCATTGCACCTAGAAATAGTACCTGGCATGTAGTAGGTACTCCATAAATACTGAATTGCAAAGATTAAGGGAAAATACAAGAACACCATACCTAGGCCAGTGACAATGGAGTTGAAGAAGACAGATCGAAAGACATTTTAGAGGCGAGCTCCTTAAAACTTAGTGACTGGTAAATGTGGAAAATGAGAGGAAAAAAGTCTTCAAACATTACTACCAACAAAATCTCATTCTGTAGACTATACTAAGTTGCATCAGGTATATCAAATCAGGTTTTGCATTCCAGTTATTTAGCTTTTCCCATTTACTATGCTCCTGGAACTGTCATGAATAGTTTGAAGGTTTCAAACAGGAAAAGCTATGGATACATTTTAGTATGTATTCCCCATGACAACTAGACAGCAAAATATCCAGGAAAAATATATGCAGCCTTTGCTCGGTTAAACATAACTGTGTTCATTATATAACACAGCTCAAATCTATTTATTTATTTATCATCTCTCTGGAGGTCTTACAATGGATTTTTTTTTTTTCTTAAGATTTTATTTGCCAGAGAGAGCAAGAGAGAGAGAGAGCGCAAGCTCGAGCAGGGGGCAGCAGGCAAAGGGAGGAGGAGACTTCCCGCGGAGCAGGGAGCCCGATGTGGAACTCAATCTAGGACCCTGGGATCACAACCTGAGCCAAAAGCAGATGGTTTACCGACTGAGCTACCCAGGTGTCCCAACACAGCTCAAATTTAAAGCCTTTTCCACTTCATTCCGAAGTCTTCGAGTACTTAAGTACTTTGCCAGCCACTTATTTTTGTTGCAGTTGACAGGAAAAGCTGTGTTATTTAGTAACTATGGGCTTTAAGTATGCCAGGTTCCTCATCCTCACAAGAGAAATTATAGATCTCAATTTAGATCTTAATTTTAGCTGAAGAAATACTTTCATAAAGAACATTACAGTCTAATTACTTGATATACAATCAAGTATGGTGAATGCTTTACTGAAATCTTGCAAATCCAATGAGGGTACCAATGCTAATGCAACTGTGTAATGGTCTCCTATCTTTCTTGCTTCTCCTTTCCCACTACTTTCCTACATAAATCCTTACTTAAATAAAGCCCATTTAACTTTTGTCGCCTAACACACCCTTTATATTCTTTAAATTTATTAGCTTGATCTTACTCTCCTTCCACTTTAATTCCACTCACACTTCAAAGCTTTACCTAAGTTCATTTTCTCTCAAGCTTCTCTCCTGACCACCAAAGCTAAAAATGACCTCTCCTCCTCTGAATTCCTATAGCATTTTTCTGTACCTCTCAGTTAACAATAACATACTGCAGCGAGCATTACATTTCTTAGCTCTGAACTATAGTGTAGGTAATGGGAAGGTTCTAAACAAAATACTACTTTGTTTTAAACTACTTAGCAAAGTACTCTGCACGAGCATGCACACAATATTTGAAACTGTTTATATGCAGACTTATTTGATAATTTAGTGACTGGTCAGGGAAGGCATAAAACATCTAACTAAATATTTAATGAAACAGATACGTATTTCCTCCTTCAGTTCTACCCTTAGTTATTAAAGAGGCAACAGTCACCAATTTATGTGTTCACCTTGCCTGTAGGCAGACCTTAGCCTTTTCTTCCCATCGCTCAGAGACTGTAAGGAGCTCCTGTAGTTCAGCCATTGCCTTCTCCACGGCATGGTGGGGGGCCAACCCCACCCCAGAGTCTATCAGTTTCTTCATGACATCCAAAGTGACCTGTTGTGCATCTGACAGGGTCAGTCTTACTTCATCCAACCATCGAGCCTGCTGTAGTTCTTGCTTTAGTCGGGCTAATTCAGGTAGCTCCACATAGAGACTAGAGCCCATGTCTATCAACATCTGAAGTTTGGAAGAATCCGGGGTTTCATCCATCATGGCCTCTTGAGCACGTTCATGAAACTCTTCCACATCATCCAGGAGATTCTGAAAAAGTAAAAAAAATAAAAATAAAAAACAAATTTAAAAGATACAAAATGAGGGGCGCCTGGATGGCTCAGTGTGTTAAAGCCTCTGACTTCGGCTCAGGTCATGATCCCAGAGTCCTGGGATGGAGCCCCGCATCCAGCTCTCTGCTCCGCAGGGAGCCTGCTTCCTCCTCTCTCTCTCTCTGCCTGCCTCTCTGCCTACTTGTGATCTCTGTCTGTCAAATAAATAAATAAAATCTTAAAAAAAAAAAAGATACAAAATGAGTATGGAATAGATGTAAGTTCAGGCAAACTATCAAATTCTAGAATAATAATTCTAATCCAATAATCTCACCACTATAGCACCAGATATGCTAGTTAAGAAGATAATTATGCTTCTCTGTAATTACCTACACACTTACTTTTAAAATATGATTGATTCATTCAAACAATATCTAACGACTGCAGACTAAGATGCAGCCACTGTTCTAAGCACACAGCACTGAAACAAACGAAGTCCTTGTCTTCAAGGAACATATACACAGACACTGAATATAAAATGTTTCAGTTAATTTTAAGTGCTGTGAAAATAAAACAGGGCAACACAATAAAGAATGACCAGAGAGGCAGACATATTACTTTGCAACGGTGGTCACAGAAAACAGATAAACTGACACTAAAATGAGGAGCTAGAGGTGAGAACCATATGAAGACCTGGAGGAAGAGCAGTTCAGGCAGGGCGGATAATAACTGCACAATCTTTCACAGAGAAATGTCTTGCTCTAAAGTGGATGATGGGAAACAAAGGGGAGAAATGCAGTTTAAAAATAAGCAGAGGTTAGATTACATAATGCCATATAGATTAGGAGTTTAGATTTCATTCTAATGGTTTTGGGGAAGCACGAGAATTTTAACCACAGAGAAGTGATATGATTTGTTTTTTTTTAAGATTTTATTTATTTGACAGACAGAGATCACAAGTAGGCAGAGAGGCAGGCAGAAGTGGGGAGGGGAAGCAGGCTCCCCGCCGAGCAGAGAGCCCTATGTGGGGCTCGATCCCAGAACCCTGAGATCATGACCTGAGCTGAAGGCAGAGGCTTAACCCACTGAGCCACCCAGGCACCCCTTGATTTACATTTTACATGATCACACTGGCTACCAAATGAAAAATAAACTGTAAGGGACAAGAGAAGAAAAAGGGAGATGAGTTAAGAGGCTATTACAGTAATCCAAGGGGCAGAATCTAGCAGTTCAGAGCACAGTTTAAGCAATGGAGATGATGGCAAATGGTTCACTTTGGGAAACATTCTGAATATTCACACTTGTTTAGAGACTGGATGTGGGCTATAAGGGAAATAAAGGAATCAAGGGTTTGATTCACTAAAAGGCTTTTAAGATGCCTTTTAGTCATAGGCAGAGGGATAAAACCGGATAAGCAGAGTACGCAACTGGATGTACAAGCCGGTAGTAGAGAACAAAAGCATTGAGAGCTGGTGATCTGGGGATCAATAACAGGTAATACTTAATGTCACTGAACAAGTAAGATGTCAGGATCTAAAAGAAGAGCTGAGACTCCTAATATACTCCAACACTCAGAAGTCAAGCCAAGGAGAAAATAAATGATAAAGAACACCAAAAAGAAGGAACTGTGAATGAGCGAAGAAAAACGGAACGTGTGATGATGTCACAGATGTTCAGAGAAGAAAGTTCTCTCAGAAGGAAAGAGTGGTCAACTACTAAATGCTTCCACGACATGGAAAAACAACAGAAACACAGCTTATACTGGATTTTGCGCGCGGATGACCCCCCCCCCTTTTTTTAAAGATTTTATTTATTTGACAGAGAGAGAGTGCACACAAGCAGGGGGAGTAGAAGGCAGAGGGAGAGTGAGAAGCAGGCTTCCTGCTGAGCAGAGAGCCCGATTCGGGGCTCGATCCCAGGACCCTAGGATCATGACCTCTGCCCAAGGCAGATGCTTAACCAACTGAGCCACCTAGGAGCCCATAAGCTGATAACCTTGATAAAAACCATTTTAGATACCCTGCCCATGGTCAAATCACAAACCACCACAAACTACCAGAGGATTACTAACTATGCTGATTAATATATTTGATACATGCTTTTTAAGACTATACATATTCAAGAAGCCATCAGGGCCCTAGTAATTTCAGAGCTCACATTTTTAAAAGCTCATGAACTAGTAACTTACTGATACATTCAGGTTCTTTTAACTATTTTCTTGCATCTCAATTACATCTGTGCTAAATGAGGATTCTGATCTAAAATAAATGTAGGAAAAAATTCTAAACTAACTACCTTGGTTTCAGAACTTGAAAAGGAGAATAAAAGGCTAAGAACAAAACCAGGGGTTCTTACTGCCTACTGAAAACCTTCAAACAGCAGCATTTATGTGACAAACAGAACAAAAAGCTAGTCTAGACACACTATTTTGTTTACCCAAAACAGAAACCCATACTACAAAGGATATTACCCAAGAAAAGAATGTAATACTCCACCTTTACTTGTCGAGCTTGGCTGATGACACATGGAAGACTAAAAAGTTGTTGGACAAAGGCCTTCAATTCTTCCACTGTCAGTTTGGTCCGAGTCCTCCCACTATCTGGGCTCTGCCTGATATGAAATAATATTGAGATATAAGTAAGAAAAATCCATAGTCACCTGATAGCAAAGGAGCTTCTAGTCTCTCGAGAATTCTAACCCAAGCAATCCCAGGATACAAATGTTTGAGAGGTTCTACTGTAATGGCAATCACTTCCAAATTAGGTTTTTACCTCATTAGTTAATGACTCAAGATTCAACTCTCCAAGTTACAGTTCCTCCAACCTTACAAGTTTAAGCACTTTAAACAATCAATAAATTCCTCAGAGTAAAATACTATGTTTATTAATAAAACTAAATCTTCTACCTCAAAAAGCTTAAAATGTGGACCAAGGGCCTTTAACTTGGCTAGGGACGATAAACCCCTCTGAAACGGATTTGAAATGGTATGTGTATATGCATTTTTCTAAGAAAAGGGTCCCTATGCCTTTGTCAGATTCCCCCAGGGAGTTAGTGACCCAATGACAGGTGAAAATTCCCTGATCAATACTTCAAAGAAAGGTCCTCTAATCAAACGGTAAATAAAAAATGTACAAGTAATTTAGAACCCAACATGAAGGGCCATAGCAAAAGCCATTCAGGAAAGTGTTGGCATGAATACGAAACAATACCACAGAAAATTTAGCACATGTGAATTCCATTAAATCAAGGGTGCATACTTCTACACTTTTTTTTTTTTTAACTTCTACACTTCTTAATAATACAGCCTCTCCAGAATCCATCAAGGTTAGTCTTTGCTGCCACCTGCCTTCAGCATGTAGTATCATTTATTTATTTACAAATATTTACTGCACATCCAGTATGTGCAGGACACTTTTCTAAGCACAAGAAATAGAGCAGTGGAAAAGGATAAAAAAAATCTAGTCTAGAAGGTGTCTAGTGGGACTGGGAAAGAAAGGAGGAGATAATAAATAAACCAGTATACCGGGACGTGACAGGGCTAAGAGAAAAACAGAGCAGGAAAAGAAAAAAAGGTTGCAGCTTTATAAAGCATTGTCAGAGAAGGCCTCTTCAAGAAGAATGTGTCAGCTATCTGAAAAAGACCTGAAAGAAGTAAGGGAACAAGCCACTTGGATATGACGGAAGAGGGCTCGAAGAGCAAAGAAGTGCGAAGGCGCTAAGCAGAAGCGTGCCTGGTATTAAAAAGCTCAAAGGGGAAGAGGACTCAGAGTGGAACAAGAAAAAAAGGGAGAGTAGTAGGAGAGAAAAAAGCTCAAAGGGGAAGAGGACTCAGAGTGGAACAAGAAAAAAAGGGAGAGTAGTAGGAGAGAAAATCGGGACATAATTGGAGGGAGAGAAATGGCCACAACAAGAGGTCAAAGATATATAGGGAGGGGCCAGTTTCACTTTTGGCTTTTACTCTAAAAAAAAAAGCAAACAAGCAAAACCAAAAAAATGCACAGGAAACCACTAGAGAACTCTTAGTCTTACCTGTGCTTCTGCTTTTTGCTCAGAAGCAGCTGAGCCACAGAAGCGCAAGTTTCAGCTTCCTTCACAGCATCTCTGAGTTTTCTAAAGAGATCATTCTCTGGGTATTTCCTATCCTCAGCATCTTCCAGCATTACTCGTAGTTCAATCAAATCTGTAAAAACAAAGCTACATACTATGACTACAGACATAAAGAGCCATTTAAAAATACTCACCAACCTCTCTCAAGTCAGTCATCAATCTATTAGTGGAAACACTGAAGCTGTGAAAATCTCACCAATGCAATAAAAGCTTAAGAAGAGGTGCCCATTCCTAACCCTTACAGACAATTTCTCTCCAGGAAGGTAATTCCTCTTTCTTAACTAATCTTTAGTGGCAGTCCACTAGTAACAATGGCTCCCCAAAATACATATCTACTGTAAGTTAGCTGTCTGTCCCATTCTATATTAACTATTTATGTAAAAGAAAATTTTCAAATAGAAAACTAACCTATCTACTAGTTGCAAATCCCATATGCAGCCTACAATTTTCCCTTACTGGAGGAAAAGCACATAAAACAAAATAAGGCCTCTTTCAATGTGTATGCACACAAAAGCTTAACCTTTCTTGTGGTTGAAGTTGGCAGATAATGCTTCTGTAACACGGCTGACCCAAGTGTCATAGGACTGTGCCCTGACCTTCACACCATACAGCAGAGAAGGGAGGTCCTCTAATGGGTAGCGGTATCTAAGCACAAAGAAAAACAAAACAAATAAACAAAAAACAAATTAAAAACGCTGCAAACCAACAACAATGTTAAAATAAATTTTAAGTAAAATCAGTTTAATAAATGACCAAGGAAATGGGGTCTTAGATCAAAGCCACTCACAGAGTTTTAATGCACGGAGAGACAGGGAACATGTAAAATCAATTGATAAAAAAATCTAACATTAGTTGCCAAGTTTAGGGCCAACTTTAAAGAACTGGTCCTCAGCAGGGAAGCAGAGACAAGGAAAAGTTACCAGTGCACACTTGGGGAAGGGGAATTCAAAGAACAGTGCACTCAGTTTTAAAAGAAGTAACAAGTTTTACAAGAAACTTAAGGATACCTAAGACATTTCTTCTGCATGGGGCAGGGGCACAGATCAGTTGGATGGTAGAGACACACAAGGCGTTCAGGATTACAGGAGCATGTAAGAGCAGAGAGAAAACACGTGGTTCTGCATGCTGAACACTGTCGCTCATCATCAGGAACAAGTTCAAACACTTCTTCTTCTGACATCAGGACACCCTGAAAAACAATTCGTGTCACTACATCAAGTCTTTCTGAGCTCTCAAGCATCAGAACTTAGTTATTAAATTTTCTTGTACAAGTAAATCTGACTTAAGATATAAACACGAGGGGTACAATGGCACATCATCAAAATACTTTCTAAAAATTAATCACTCTTAATTTTTTTTAAATGGGAAAGACTAAACCTTTGTGTGCAAGAATACACAGATGACTGATACAACTATTTTTAAATGCAGGGAACTTACTACAAAGGTCAAAGCAGTCATTTTTGAGGAAAGGGAGGGAAACTGTAACTGGGAGATACTTTTGGGGTGGCTAACAAAGTTCTATTTCTTGACTAGAATTGTGATGACAACAAAGTTTACTATATAACAATTCATGAAGCTATATATTTTGTTTCATATGATTTTGTCTTCTCCTTAAAGCAAGAAAAACATTAATTTAAAAATATTTTTTTAAAGATTTTATTTATTTATTTGACAGAGAGAGAGATCACAAGTAGGCAGAGAGGCAGAGAGAGGGGGAAAGCTGGCTCCCCACTGAGCAGAGAACCTGATGCGGGGCTTGATCCCAGGACCCTGAATCATGACCTGAGCCAAAGGCAGAGGCTTTAACCCACTGAGCCACCCAGGCTCCCACCCCCAAAATTTTTTTTGTCCCAGGGATAATATACCCTTGAATCTTGAATATAAATATATTAGTAATCAATGATCTCAAAATAACATGGATAAACACAAACATATGCAAAGATAAAGTAGTAAAAATTACTTCAACTATGCAAATCAAAATATAATCTACTTCAGCAAGACATCAAAAAGAAAGGTAATTAAATTCAGTCTGCCAGCTTAAGAAAATAAGAGCATTTGAAGTGCATTTTAAAAAGACTTCCATTTAATATACAAGGGTTCTCTTTAGAGTCACTACTTGTGTAAGCAAGATACTTATGAACCTAATTCCCCTATGAAAGCAAACTGTTTTCACTTACCCAAGGTAAAAACCCAATAATTTATTCACTGGCAGACACAATTCAGTTCTTACAAAACAGATCTTGTTTTTGATATTGGTTTTAATCTACATGTCTCTTAACCATACTCCCTTATCTTCCCATTTCTGATATTAGCATTTAATATTTGCTTTAAAAATTATTTCATGTAGGGAAGCCTGGGTGGCTCAGTCAGTTAAGTGCCTGCCTTCAACTCAGGTCATGATCCCAGGATCCAGCATCAGGCTCTCTGCTCAGTGGGGAGCCTGCTTCTCCCTCTGCCTGCTGCCTCCCCTGCTTGTGCTTTCTCTCTCTCTCTCTGTGACAAATAAATAAAATAAAATCTTAAAAAAAAAACTATTTCATGGGTGCCTGGGTGGCTCAGTGGGTTAAAGCCTCTGCCTTCGGCTCAGATCATGATCCCAGGGTCCTGGGATTGAGCCCCACGTCGGGCTCTCTGCTCAGCAGGGAGCCTGCTTCTCCCCCTCTCTCTGCCTGCCTCTCTCCCTACTTGTGATCTCTATTAAGTAAATAAAAATCTTTAAAAAAAAATTATTTCAGGGGCACCTGGGTGGCTCAGTGGGTTAAAGCCTCTGCTTTCGGCTCAGGTCATGATCCCAGGGTCCTGGGATCGAGCCCCACATTGGGCTCTCTGCTCCGCGAAGAGCCTGCTTACTCCTCTCTCTCCCTGCCTGCCTCTCTTGCCTACTTGTAATCTCTGTCTGTCAAATAAATAAATAAAATCTTAAAAAAATAAAATAAAATAAAATCTTTTTAAAAAAATTATTTCATGTAAAAATGGCTCCAAAATGCACTGCTGGTATTTCTTAGCTTCTAAGAACTTACATAGCTTCAGAACAGCTGGCAAACAGGACATTAATACATCAAGAAATCTGGGGCACCTGGATGGTTCAGTTGGTTAAATCGGCTTGGGATTCTCCCTCTCTCTGCCCCGAGGCCCCCACCCGCCACCACTCACTTTCTGTCTCAAATAAATTTTACACCAAATCCTAAAGTATGCTCTAGGAACCCCTAGCCCTAGAAGATAGTCTGCAAAAAAATTAAATAAATTGTCTATGGGAAAACACTATGTATTACCCATATCCCTCCCAATTTAAGAGATTAACAATGAACACCAGCATATCATAGAAGTTTTACAGTAAGGAATCATTACTTCTTTATCCCAAAGTAATTTTTTCTTTTTTCTTTTTAAAGATTTTTAATTTATTTGACAGAGAGAGAGTAGGCAGAGAGGCAGGCAGAGAGAGAGGAGGAAGCAGGCTCCCTGCTGAGCAGAGAGGCTGATTCAGGGCACCAGCCCAGGACCCTGAAATCATGACCTGAGCTGAAGGCAGAGGCCCAACTCACTGAGCCACCCAGGCACCGCCCCCCCAAGTAGTTTTTTCTTAATCTACCATTTCCCAAGCTTTGCTATCACAGAACAATTTTTCCTTATAATACTTTTCAACATTGCATAACTCAGAAAATTATAAATTATTAGGAGGGAACAGAGAGAAGAAAAGAGAGATACGAATTAAAAGGCTATTTGAAATAATCAAGGTGAGAAAATTAAGGAATGAAACCAAACAGTAGCAGTAAAGAAGAGGGGGGTGGGGGGTGGAATTAATGAGACACTGCCCAAATAAAAACTTCAAACAAGATAGCAGATGACTGTGAAAGAGACGGATGAGTCAAGGATCGCATCAAGTTTTTAAAATAATGATCCTGATACTTACTGGGATTTAGTAAAGTGGTCTGTGAAAGGGTAGATGGAGAGGAGATGATATTCTATCTCAGATGCTCAAAGTAAGATGACAAAAAGCTAAACAGAAATCTCTCCCAGGGAAACCTGGATTACAAATGGGTGACTGGACATGACACCTCTTTCAGAATGACAATAATTCCTGTTTGCACAAACTAGGGAGGAAATATCAAAACCTGAGAAATGGGACGCCTGGGTGGCTCAGTTGGTTAAGCGGCAGCCTTTGGCTCAGGTCATGATCCCAGCGTCCTGGGATCGAGTCCCACATCGGGCTCCTTGCTCGGCAGGGAGCCTGCTTCTCCCTCTGCCTCTGTCTGCCTCTCTCTTCACTCTCTCTCTTCACTCTTTACTCTCTCTCTCTGACAAATAAACAAATAAAATTTAAAAAAAAAGAAGAGAGGGAAGCTATTTAAAAAAAAACAAAAAAACAAAACCTGAGAAATGAAACCCAAGGTAGTAATTGAAAAAGAGGTAAAATCCTAAGAAAGGCTAAGAATTCCTTGTAAAGTAGCACAAAAGGAAAACAATAAAAGGTCAAAGGCTGCACCCTGCAAACACCGGCAATTGAAGATGAGGAAAATAATTAAAAGTGACTGGCAAGGGGCACCTGGGTGGCTTGGTGGGTTGAGCCACTGCCTGCAGCTCAGGTCATGATCCCAGGATCCTGGGATCGAGCCCCACATTGGGCTCTCTTCTCAGCAGGGAGCCTGCTTCCCCCTCTCTCTCTGCCTGCCTCTCTGCCTACTTGTGATCTCTATTAAATAAATAAGAATCTTAAAAAAAAAAAAAAATAAGTGGCAAGGGGCACCTGGGTGACTTGGTTGAGAGGCTGACTCTTGGTTTCAACTCAGGTCATGATCTCAGGGTCCTGGGATGGAGCCCCAAGTTGGGCTCCATGCTCAGCAGGGAGTCTGCTTGTGGATTCTCTCACTCCCTTTCCCTGTCTCTCCCCCAGCTCGTTCTCTCTCTAAAATAAATAAAGAAATCTTTTTTTTTTTTTTTAAGTGACTGCAAGTGTTATCAGGTGCAAGAAACAGTAGAACAAGTGTTAGGGAAAGGAACAAAGAAGCAAGATGTAGTGCAACAAAGAGGTCATGGGGATAAAAGACAAAGAACAACTAGATTTTGGCAATAAAGTCACTAGCAAATTCTGAGAATTTCAGAATGACCGTGACAATGAAGGGATAAAAAAGAAACAAGGGCACTGACCACAGAAAAACCACTCAAGTTTTTTGGTAGGAAAAAAATGAAAACTTTCTTCAAAATAGGAAAGACAGTGGCACAATATGCAAAGAAAGGGTTGAGATTAGAGTCTCAAGGGCATAGGAAGAAGTTGAGTTTATAGGAAAAGAGTCCTTAAAGAAATGTGATCAAACAATAAATAAAATGATCAAGAGATGCAATACGCAAATTACTGCAGAACAAGGAAAAACGATACCCCATTAATAACAAAGGTTAAACCTGAAATCAGACTATACCACAAAAACCGACTTCATGAGTCTCCACCAATGTACAGGCAGACCTTGGAGATACTGTGGGTTTTGTTCCGGACCACAATAATAAAACGAGTATCATAATAAAATAAGTCAAATGAACTTTCTTGGTTTCTCAGGACATATAAACGTTATATTTACCCTATACTGTAGCCTATTAAATATGCAATAGTATTATGCCTAAAAAAATCAATGTATATACCTTAATTAAAAAACCCTTTATTGGTAAAAAATGCTCAACATCATTTGAGCTTTTCACTGGTGGAGGGTCTTATCTCCATGTCGCTCGGGCTGCTGCCTGATTAGGGGGATGGTTGTTGAAGGTTGGGGTGGCTGTGGCAATTTCTTAAAATAAAACAACAGAGTCTGGGACACCTGGCCGGCTCAACTGGTAGACAACAACAACAACAGAGTCTGCCACATCAACTGCCTCTTTCTTTCACGTGTGACTTCTCTGAAGAATGCAATGCTGTCTGATAGCATTTTACACACAATTAGATCTTCTTTCAAAACTGGAGTCAATCCTCTCAAATCCTGCCACTGCAATATCCACTAAGTTTATATAATATTCTAAATTCTTTATTGTCATTTCAATAATCTTCACAGCATCTTCACCAGCAGATTTCATCTCAAGAAACCACTTTCTTTGCTTGTCCATAAGATGCAACTCCTCAACTGCTCAAGTTTCATCATGAGATTGTAGCAATTCAGTCCATCTTCAGGCTCCACTTCTAATTCTAGTTTTGCTATTTCCACCATCTGCAGTTATCTCCTCCACTGAAGTCCTGAACACTCAAAGTCGTCCATGCCAAGACTGCAATCAGCTTCTTCCAAACTCCTGTTCATGTTGATATTCAGGCCTTGTCTCATCTATCAGGGATATTCTTTTTTTTTTTTTTTTTTTAAGATTTTATCTATTTATCTGACAGACAGAAATCACAAGTGGGCAGAGAGGCAGGCAGAGAAGGAGAGGAGGAAGCAGGCTCCCTGCCGAGCAGAGAGCCCGATGCAGGGCTCGATCCCAGGACCCTGGAATCATGACCCGAGCCGAAGGCAGAGGCTTTAACCCACTGAGCCACCCAGGCGCCCCATATCAGGGATATTCTTAATAGAATCTAGAATGGTGAACCTTTTCCAGAAGGTTTTCAATTTATTCTGCCCGGATCCATCAGATGAATCACTCACTATTATGGCAGCTACAGCCTTACAAAATATGTTCCTTAAATAAGACTTTTAAAGTTGAATTACTCTTTGATCCATGGGCTGCAGAACAGATGTCCTGTTTGCAGCACAGCAGAGTAGGTCTAGACCATTTGTAAACAAATGTGCTGTCATCCAAGCTTTGTTGTTCCAGTTACAGAACAGAGTAGATTCAGCTAATTCTTAAGGACCCTGCTTTTCAGAATGGTAAATGAGCACTGGCTTCAACCTGAAGTCATGAGCTGTATTAGCCCCTAACAAGACAGTCAGCCTCTCCTTGGAAACTCTGAAGCTAGGCTTTAATTTCTCTCTAGCTAAGAAAGTCCTACATGGCATCTTCTTCCAACAGAAGGCGGTTTCTTCTACACTGAACATCTGTACTTAGCATAGCCACCTTCACTGACTTCAGCTAGATCTTCTGAATAAACTTGTGCAGCTTCGACATCAGCACTTGCTGCTTCACCTTGCATTTCTGTGGTATAGAGATGACTTCTTTGAACCAACCTCCGCTAGCTTCACGAACAAAACTCTGCTAACTTCAAACCTCTGTAGCTTCTTTACTACTCCTAGCCTACGTAAAACTGAGGAGTTAGGGCCTTGCTATGGATTAGGCCTTGGCATAAGAAAATACTGTAGCTAGCTCCATCTTTTATCCAGATCACTGAAACTTTCACCACATCAGCAATGAGGCTCTTTTTGTTTCTTATTGTTCATGTGTTCATTAGAGTAGTACTTTTAATTTCCTTTAAGAACTTTTCCTTTGCATTCACAACCTGGCTAACTCTGGCACAAGAAGCCAAGCTTTTGACTCATCTAGGCTTCTCACATGCCTTCCTCACGAAGCTTAAGCATTTTTAGTTTCTGATCTAAGTGAGAGGCGTGTGACTCTTCCTTCCACTTGAACACTTAAAAGGCCATCGTAGGGGCGCCTGGGTGGCTCAGTGGGTTAAGCCGCTGCCTTCAGCTCAGGTCATGATCCCAGGGTCCTGGGATCGAGTCCCGCATCGGGCTCTCTGCTCAGCGGGGAGCCTGCTTCCCTCTCTCTCTCTCTGCCTGCCTCTCTGTCTACTGTAATCTCTCTCTGTCAAATAAGTAAATAAAAATTTTTAAAAAAAAAGGCCATCGTAGGGTTATTAATTGGCCTAACTTCAATATTGTTGTGTCTCAAAGAACAAAGAAGCCTGACAAAGAGGAATGAGGAAATAGCCAGTTGGTAGAGCAGGCAGAATATATAAAACATTTATCTAATAAGTTCACTGTTATATAAGCACAGGTCATGGCACCCAATACAATGACAACAGTAACATCAAAGATCACTCATCAAAATGACCACAACAAATATAATAATGAAAAATCTGACCAATTAAAAAATGGGCAGGGATGCCTGGGTGGTTTAGTGGGTTAAGCATCTGACTCTTGATCTCAGCTCAGGTCTTAATCTCAGGTTTGTAAGTTCAACTCCCACCTTAGGCTCCACCATACCGCCCCCGTCAACCAAAAAAGGGCAGAAGACATGAATAGACATTTCTCCAAAGACACAGAGATGGTAAAGAGACACATGAAAAGATGCTCAACATCACTTACCACAGAAATGCAAATTAAAACCATGAGATATCATCTCACACTTATCAGGATTATTAAAATTAAAAATACAAGAAACAAGTGTTGGCAAGGATGTGGAGAAAAAGAAACAGTCATGCACAACTATCATATGATATCCCTGATATGAGGAAGTGGAGATGCAACATGGGGGACTAGGGGGGTAGAAAAAGAAGAAAAGAAACAAGATGGGATTGGGAGGGAGACAAACCATAAGTGACTCTTAATCTCACAAAACAAACTGAGGGTTGCTGGGGGAAGGGGGTCGGGAAAGGGGGATGGGGTAATGGACATTGGGGAGGGTATGTGCTATGGTTAGTGTTGTGAAGTGTGTAAACTTGGCGATTCACGGACATGTACCCCTGGGGATTAAAATATGTTTATTAAAAAAAAAAAAAAAAGAAACAGTCATGCATTATTAGTGGAAATAAAAACTGATACAGCCACTGTGGAAAAATACGGAGGTTCCTCAAAAAATTAAAGACAGAATCACCATATGATCTAGTAGTTGCACTACTCGATATTTACCCAAAGAATATGAAAACACTAATTTGAAAAAGATATATGCACCCCTATGTTTATTACAGCATTATTTATAATAGCCAAATCATGGAAGCAACTCAAGTGTTCACTGATAGATGAATGGATAAAGACAATGTAGTATATATACACTGGAATATTACTCATCCATAAAAAAAGAATGCAAACTTGCCATTTACAACAATATGGATGGACCTAGAGGATATAATGTTAAGTAATATAAATCAGTCAGAGAAAGACAAATACCATCTGATTTCACTCATATGTATTTAAGAAACAAAACAAAGAAAAAAAGACAAACTAACAAATCAAAAAGACTCTATTAAGAGTATTCCACTTTCTTTCTTTAAGTAAGCTTTATACACCCAGCATGGGGGTCAAACTCATGACCCTGACATGAAGAGTCAATGACTGAGATAGCCAGGTGCCCCAGATTCTAATAAATACAGAGAATAAACTGGTGCTTACCAGAAGGGAGGTGGGCGGGGGGGATGGCTAAAAATAAACAAAATAAATAAATAATATAAAGTAAAAAGTCTGAAATATTGTGAAAATTACCAAATGTGACATACAGAAACAAAGTGAACAAATGTTGTTGGAAAAATGGGGCCAATAAACTTGCTTATTGCAAGGTTGCCACAAACTCAATTTGTAAAAAATCACAGTATTTATGAATCACAATAAAGCAAAGGCACATTAAAATGAAGTGTACCTATGCTTAAATTTCAAGCTTCAACAGACAACAGGCAATGGGAAAGGAATCCCCCCCCCCTTTTAAAAAGATTTTATTTTTAAGTAATCTCTATACCCAACATGGGGCTCAAATTTGCAACCTCAAAATCAAGAGTCCACTCTACAGACTAAGCCAGCCAGGCACCCCAAGGAATTCCATTTTAAATAAACATACATAAAATGAATAACCTAAATTTCCAATTTAGGAAACCAGAAAAAGCAATTAAATCCAAGCAAGCAGAAGAGGGGCACGGTGTCTGGGTGGTTCAGTTGGTTATGTATCCAACTCCTAATTTTGTCTCAGGTCATGATCTCAGAGTCATGAGATCAAGCCCTCTGTTGGGTTCTGTGTTCAGCGTGTAGTCTGCTTGAAGTTCTCTCTCTCCCTCTGCCCCTCACTCTGCCTATACTCTCTCTAAAATAAATAAATAAATAAATAAATAAAATCTTTAAAAAAAAAAAACCAATTAGAGCAGAAATTAGTGAAATGAAAAAAGGGAAATGAGTAGAGAAAAAAATCAATAAAACCAAAAGCTGGTCCTAAGAAAAGTTCAATGATGCTGATAAGCCTCTAGCTGGGGGAAAAACAAACAAACAGGACACAAATTACTAAAATCAGAAATGAAAAAGTGGACATTGCTAGAGATCCCATGGATACTGAAAGGATAATGCAAGAATACTATAAACAACTCTATGCCCACAAATTTCATGACCAGATGAAATGGACCAATTCCTGGAATGATAATCTGTCAAAATTCTGTCTCTCTCTCTCTCTTTCTCTCTCATACACACACACACACACACACACACACACACACACACACGCAATATCTGAATAGCTCTATACATCTATTGAGGAAATCAAATCAATAGTTAATAACCTTCCAAAACAAAAAACACCAGATCCAAATGGGTGTATTGGTGAATTCTACCAAACATTTATGGAAGAAATTAAACCAATTCTCTATACTCTTTCAGAGGACAGAAGCAGAGAAAACACTTAACTCACTCTATGAAGCCAACATTATCCAGCTACCAAAACCACTACAGGCCAATATCTCTCATGAACATAGATGCAAAAATCTTCAATAAAACTAGCAAGTTGAATCCAACAATATATATTAAGAATTACATGATAAAATTAAGTGGAATTCATCCCAAGTATGCAACAATTAGAACTTTTCAAAATTAGAGTCAATCCTCTCAAACCCTGCCACATGATTCTATCAATAGGTGCAGAAAAACCATTTGATACCCATTCCTAATAAATTTTTCTAAGATCAAGAACAAGACAAAAATGTCCCCTCCCACCACTCCTTTTCAACAGGAAGGCCTAGTTAATACAATAAGACAAGAACAGGAAATAAAAAGGATACAGACTGGGAAGAAAGAACCCAAACCATCTTTGTTCATGGATCATAAGATCACCCATGCTGAAAATCTGAAAGAATTGACAAAAACACTCCTGGAACTAATAAGCAATAATAGCAAGGTTACACAGATAACAAGGTTACTATTCAATTCAACCTCTTTTCTATGTACAGTAATAAACAAGAGGAATTTGAAATTAAAAACAAATTACTATTTATATTACCACCCTCCAAAAATGAAATACTGAGATATCTAACAAAATATGTACAAGAAAGAAAACTACAGAACTCCTATGAACAAAATCAAAGAAGAGCTAAATAAATGGAGAGGTGTTGCATGTTCATGGATAGAGGTGTTCCATGTTCAGTGTTGTCAAGATGTCAGTTTTACCCACTTAATCTATAAATCTAGTACAATCAAAATCAAAATCCCAACAAGTTATTCTATGGATATTGACAAAGTATTCTAAAGTTTATATGGAAAAGTAAAAGACTCATAATGGTTCAATATTGCAGAAAAACAAAGTCAGAAGACTAACACTAGGTGACTTCAAGACTTAGATAAATTGTACACGTGAAACTAAACTGTGTCAACTATACTCAAATAAAAAATCAATAAAATTTTTAAAACATTATAAAGCTACAGTATTAATGAAGATCACATGGTATTACAAAATAGACAAATCAATCAATGGACACAACAGAGGATGTAGAAACAGACTCACATAAATACAGTCAACTGATCTTTCACAAAGAGGGCAACACAATGGAGCAAAGATATTCTTTTCAATAAATCATGCTAGAACAACTGGACATTCACATGAAAAAAATGAAAGACTACACACTGTATGATTTCAACTATACGATATAAAGACAAAACTACAGAGACAGTAAAAAGATCAGTATTTGCCAAATGGAAGGGGGGGCAGAGATAAACAGGTGAAACATGGAGGAATTTTAGTGAAGTAAAAATACTCTATATGATACTATAATGATGGATACATGTCATTATATATTCATCCAAACATAAAATATACACCAAGAGTGAACCACAATATAAACTATAGACTTTGGGTGATTATGATGTGTCAATGCAGGATCATCAATTTTAACAAATGTACCACTCTGGTAGGAGACACTGATAATGCAGAAGGTACTGCATGTGTGGTGATGGAGGATATATGGGAAATCTCTACACTCTACCCTTTCCCTTGTTTTGCCGTGAACTTTCAACTATTCTAAAAAGACAGTCTTATTAAAAAAATTAATAACCGGGTGCCTGGGTGGCTCAGTTGTTAACTGCCTGCCTTTGGCTGAAGTCATGATCCCAAGGTCCTGGGATGAAGCCCCAAGTCAGACTCCCAGCTCAGCAGGAAGCCAGCTTCTCTCTTCCCACCCACCCTGCTTGTGTTCCCTCTCTCACTGTCTCTCTATCAAATAAATATATAAAATCTTTAAAAATAATAATAAATAGGGGCGCCTGGGTGGCTCAGTGGGTTAAAGCCTCTGCCTTCGGC
The DNA here is from genome assembly GCA_004024625.1 of Mellivora capensis. Lineage (NCBI taxonomy): Eukaryota > Metazoa > Chordata > Mammalia > Carnivora > Mustelidae > Mellivora > Mellivora capensis. The sequence continues at coordinate 76,179 of PISX010003707.1, forward strand.
TCAGGTCATGATCTCAGGGGCCTGGGATCGAGCCCCGCATCGGGCTCTCTGCTCGGCAGGGAGCCTGCTTCCTCCTCTCTCTCCACCTGCCTCTCTGCCTACTTACGATCTCTGTCTGTCAAATAAATAAATAAAATCTTTAAAAAAAAAAATCAAGATGCAAAGTCTTTCCCATGTTTGGGGCTCTGGGTGGCTCAGTGAGTTAAAGCCTCTGCCTTCGGCTCTCCTCGGTTCAAGCCCCGCATCAGGCTCTCTGCTTGGCAGGGAGCCTGCTTCCCCCTCTCTCTCTCTACCTGCCTTTCTGCCTACTTGTGATCTCTCTCTGTCAAACAAATAAATAAAATCTTAAAAAAATAATAATAATAATAAATAAAAATTAAAAAATAATAAAATACAAACGGCTAATAAAAAATAAGCAAAGAAAGCTTTTAAGAATACAGATATAACATGAGAATATTAACTATATCAAGTCATACATTCATTTTTCTCAAAAAACTTTTTTTAAAAAACAAAAAGATTCACTTTTATCTTGTTCTTTCTTCTTCATTTTTAAAAATTTTTTTTAAATTTATTTATTTGTCAGAGAGAGAGGGAGAGAGAGAGCGAGCACAGGCAGACAGAGGCAGAGGGAGAAGCAGGCTCCCTGCGGAGCAAGGAGCCCGATGTGGGACTCAATCCCAGAACGCTCGGCTCATGACCTGAGCCAAAGGCAGCCGCCCAACCAACTGAGCCACCCAGGCATCCCTCTTCTTCATTTTTAAAAAAAGTTATTTATTTAGGGGCGCCTGGGTGGCTTAGTGGGTTAAAGCCTCTGCCTTTGGCTCAGGTCATGATCCCAGGATCCTGGGATCGAGCCCCACATCAGGCTCTCTGCTCCGAAGGGAGCCTGCTTCCTCCTCTCTCTCTGCCTGCCTCTCTGCCTACTTGTGATCTCTGTCAAATAAATAAATAAATCTTAAAAAAAAAAAAAGTTATTTATTTCAGAGAGAAAGTATGAGCGGGCAGAGGGACAAAGGAAGAGGGAGAAGCAGACTCCCCACTGAGCAGAGAGCCCACCTTGGAGCTTAATCCCAGAACCCTGAGATCATGATCTGAATCACCCAGGCTACCCTCTTGTTTCTTATCACAGGTAATTCAAATTAGAAAAAGAAATCTGACCATTTAGCAAAAATTCTAATTTCTAAGGTAACATAAACTCTTAAAAATAATTAGCTTAGGGGCACCTGGGTGGCTCAGTGGGTTAAAGCCTCTGCCTTTGGCTCAGGTCATGATCCCAGGGTCCTCCCTGCTCAGCAGGGATCCTGCTTCCTCCTCTCTCTCTACCTGCCTCTCTGCCTACTTGTGATCTCTGTCAAATATATAAAATAAAATCTTTAAAAAAATAATTAGATTATAATATTAATATTTATATCATTTGTAATATGTATAGCTTTATACAGCTTTATATAGCTTTGGTTTATATATATATATGTTTTTATATATATATATATATATATATATATATATATATATATATATAGCTTTGGTTTAAAGATTTTTGCCCCCATTTATGCCCATGAAAAGAATGGTGAAATTGATTTTTCTTTTACTTTTCAGATTCAAATTCCTATCCACCACAGTATTTTTCTTCAGTTTAAACCTTTATTTTCTCAAAACTCTTCAAATCTAAGACAGAATTTGAGATTCTTTTAAAATAGACAAAGTCCTTAATTTTGTGATTATATAAACTTTTCTAGCTGAAAATGGTGTTTTCAAGAAAATTCTGATTTTACTGAGAGGAAACAAGGCTTCTGTTACATTCTACCACTTGGGATATGTCAAAAAATAAAGTGTCTTCTCAACCTACCAATTGTTCTTATTATTCTTGGTTACTTGGTTATTAAGTTAGCTAAAACCAATTATGCCAAAACAGGAGATCTCAAGTTAGTAATCTCATAAGTGGGCTTGAAATCATAAGTGACATATACAAGAAAATAAACTTTGATCCATACCTCATTCCACATACAAAAATTAACTTGAAACAGACCATACACATAAATGTAGGGAGCTAAAAGTAAAAAATTTCTGGGAAACATAGGAGAAAATCTTCATGATCTTGAGTTAAAGATTTCTTAAGTATAGCCAAAAGCCACGAGCCATAAAAGAAAAAATTGATAAACCAAAGTAACTCCTGTTCTTCAAAAAAATATTATTAAGAGGGGCACCTGGGTGGCTCAGAGGGTTAAGCCTCTGCCTTCGGTTTAGGTCATGATCTCAGGGTCCTGGGATTGAGCCCTGCATCGGGCTCTCTGCTCAGTGGGGAGCCTGCTCCCCATCCCCCTGCCGCCTGCTTCTCTGCTACTTGTGATCTCTCTCTCTCTCTCTGTCAAATAAATAAATAAATAAAATCTTTAAAAAAATATACTATTAAGAAAAGGAAAAGACGGGGTGCCTGGGTGGTTCCGCCTACTTGTGATCTCTCTCTCTCTCTGTCAAATAAATAAATAAAATCTTTAAAAAAAAAAAAAAAAAGAAAGAAAAGGAAAAGACAAGCCACAGATGGGAAGAAAATATTTTCAAATCACCTATCTGGTAAAGAATCTGTATCTAGACTATATAAAGAACCCTCAAAATTCAGTAAGAACCCAAGTTTTGAAAGTTGGCCAAAAGATCTGAACAGAATCTTCCCTCAAAGATATATAGACAGCAGGGCGCCTGGGTGGCTCAGTGGGTTAAAGCCTCTGCCTTCGGCTCAGGTCATGGTCCTAGGGTCCTGGGATCAAGTCCCGCATCGGGCTCTCTGCTTGTGGGGAGCCTGCTTCCTCCTCTCTCTCTGCCTGCCTCTCTGCCTACTTGTGATCTCTGTCAAATAAATAAATAAAATTTAAAAAAAAAAAAGATATATAGACAGCAAATAAACACCTAGAAGGTACTCAACATCATTAGTCATTAAAATTAAAGCCACAATGAACTACCACAACAAACCTATTAGGATATCTATCTAAAGTTGGGAATGCTTGGGTGGTTCAGTTGGTTAAGTGTCTACCTTAGGCTCAGGTTGTGATCCTGGGATCCTGGGGAACAAGTCCTGCATCGGGCTCCCTGCTCTTGGGGAGCCTGCATCTCTCTCTCTCCCTCTGCCTCTCCCCCCAGCTTGTGTGCGCACACTCTCTCTCTCTCTCTGTTCAATAAGTGAATAAAATCTTAAATTTTTTTTAATTTATTTATTTGTCAGAGAGAGAGGGGGAGAGAGAGAGAGCGAGCACAGGCAGACAGAGTGGCAGGTAGAGGCAGAGGGAGAAGCAGGCTCCCTGCCGAGCAAGGAGCCCAATGTGGGACTCGATCCCAGGACGATGGGATCATGACCTGAGCCAAAGGCAGCCGCTTAACCAACTGAGCCACCCAGGCGTCCCAGTGAATAAAATCTTTAAAAAAAAAATCTGAAGTTAAATTCCAACTGTCAGGGAGATTGCAGGACAAGTGGAACTCTCATATTCCTGGCAGAACTGTAAAAATTATTTTGGAATACATTTTGGCAGTTTGTAGAAAAAAATTAAACATACACATGTCATATGACCCAGTCATTCCAGTCCTAGTATTTATCTAAGAAGAATGAAAATATATGTCAACACAGAAATTTGTTCAGAAATGTTCACAGCAGCTTAACTGGTAACAGGAAAAAGTTTAAAAACAACTAAAATATTCATTTGTAAGTGAAGATATACGGTGGTACATCCATACAAAAAATACTACAACTACTACTTGGCAATTAAAAAGAATAAAAAATTAATACATAAATACATAAATGAATCTCAAAGTATGTTAAGTCAAAGAAACTAAACAAAAAGTATAAACTGTATGACTCAATTTAAGTAAGACACTTTTTAAAAAGGCACAAGAAAGAAAGCAGACTGGTGTTTTCCTAGAAGGGGTTGGAGAGGGAGTAGTGAAGAGGGGGAATGGGACAAGAGGGAAGGATCATACAGGGGCCTAAGAAAATTTCTGAAGGTGCTATGTTCATTAACTTGATTGTGACAAAGGTTTCGTTTATTTTAGGCATTCAAAATCCCAACACCTGTGGGGATGGTATGGCCACCCCACTGCCCAGCCACCATCATTGTAAGAAACTCCATCAGAAATTCAACTGGCTTCCAAACTGGGGGTGGAGGGAGGGGGAAATCCCAGGGAAAAAAAACAAAAAAACAAAAAAAACCCAGATCAATTCACCAATCCACTCTGACAGTTGCAATCACCAGAAACACAACTTTTACTCATTTCAAAGCTCAGAGAAAAGGATCTGAACTGTCTTATTTAAAGAAATAATACTGTATGTAAAAGGTTTAAAAAAGAAATGTATCTAAGAAATTCTACATGATAGGATTCCATTTTTTAAAATCTAGAGGTGACATAAAGATTTCTAAAACTTTTCATTTTGTAGAACCAAAATAGCAAGAATAAAAATATACCTTCTCCAGGGTGCCTGGGTGGCACAGTTGGTTAAGCGCCCAACTCTTGATTTCGGGTCAGGTCTTGAGCTTATGAGATCAAGCCCCGTATCAGGCTTCGTGCTCAGCAGCAGAGTGTACTTAAGATTCTCTCTCCCTCTCCGCACCCCATTGTACACTTTCTCTCTCTCTAAAATAAATAAATCTTTTAAAACACACACACACACACATACACACACACACACACACACACACTTTCTCCTAACGTGTGATTTTTGTGTTCATCTTCTAAAGGAATCAAAGATGAAAATGGATTCTTTCTACAAGTTCAATTTTTAGTATATTCCATGAGCAGTATCAAATAGAAAAAATGTGGTCCACAAACTCACCATTTGTACAACAGACTCCCTTAATCTTGTCTCTTCTTCAGTCATGAGAGTCAATTCTTTGCACACCATGGCAGCCAGCCCTACATCTAAGCATTCTGGATCTGCTGCCATCTTGAAAATGAGTTCTTCATGGGAAAAGACACAGTGGCGCCTTAGCCGTCGGTAGTGATTGACACACTGACGTCCAATGGGCAACTGTAAACAAGATCATCAAATTAAATTACTTGCTTATAACATATCCCAGAACAAAAACCAGTATTTAGTATTTAAAACAGCTCCTCTGTTTTATTACCAAAAAAGGCATAATAACAAATTCCATTTGAACATAAGAGGAAATGTAAATATAAAATCTTCATGCCCCAGAGGAATTTCAAAGGCCTTCCCACAGAAAATTTCTATAATTTGAGATGCTAAGCTTCTAGCCTAAGCTATTGATTTTCTACTCATTATGTACAACAAGTACAGTTCCTTGATACTTAAATGAAAAAGCAAACTCTTTTAGACCACTTTAACATTAGCTGCCCTTAAAGAATAAAGAAAATATTTAGGTAATAAAGGGTTAAGTAGGTATCTTCAGCATAGAGGTTTCCACAGACCAAAAAATAGAGACGTTATTAAAAGTTTAAAAAAAAAAAAAAAAAGAGGAGGAGAAAGAAAAGGGGAGGGAAAAAGCACTACTTCAGCAATTCACATTAACTTTTATTATAAGAACCAAAACAAAAGACGATTTATATAAAGCATCTAGAAATTCTTTTAAAAGCATCAGTCTGGCCTAAAGAGAATCCAAGTGAAATCATGAGATTTTACACTTTATTATCCCTAAGTGAATAAACAAATCACTAGATGATCACTTTTCATAAATCATCAGATACACCTTTTAGGATAAATTCCGAAAACTACTTTAACCATCAAGCTTTAAGTCAAATTATGATACTGGTTATAGTATATAGGCATACATTGGAGATACTGTGGGTTGGGTTCCAGACCACCATAAATAAAGTATCACAATAAAGTGAGTAAAATGAATGATTTGGTTTTCCAGTGCACATAAAATTTATGTCTATGTTTTTCCAGTGCACATAAAACTTATGTCTATGTTATACTGTAGTGTTTAGTGTGCAAAAGCATTATGTCTAAAAAAGCAATGTACACAACTTAATTCAAAAATACTTTCTTGCTAAAAAATGCTAACCATCACCAGAGCTTTCAGCAAGTCATAATTTCTAATCACAGATCACCAGAACAAATAATAACAAAGTTTGAAATATTGCCAGAATTCCCCAAAATGTGATAGAGACATGAAGTGAATATGCTATTGGAAAAACGGTGCCAACTGACTTGCTCTTGACACAGGGTTGCCACAAGCTCTCAATTTGTAAAAAATGCAATTATGTGTGGAGCAAAGTGCAATAAAACAATGTATACCTGTACATAAAAACAAACACATATATACATATACACTTCCTCCCTCCTATCTTCCCCCAACTTCTACCCTTCTGTCCAGCAGAAAAACCTGGGTAGTTTTTTTTTTTTTTTAAGTTTTTATTTATTTATTTATTTGTCAGAGAGCGAGAGAGCGAGCACAGGCAAACAGGGGCAGAGGGAGAAGCAGGCTCCCTGCCGAGCAAAGAGCCCGATGTGGGACTCGATCCCAGGACGCTGGGATCATGACCTGAGCCGAAGGCAACCACTTAACCGATTGAGCCACCCAGGCATCCCAAAACCTGGGTAGTTTAAATGTGAGTTTTAGTTTACATTGGAAAACTATGACATAAAAGAGAAAAAAAAAGAAAATGGACCTTTAAGAACCTTTAAGAATTCACCTCCATTTTGAAAAAGGCAGAAGACAATCACGGGAATCACATTTTGAGATTATAAGACTATCTCTAAATCAAACAGTATTTCCATGCTCTTTTTTTGTTTTTTGTTTTTTTTTCCTTAAGTAGGCTCCATGCCCAGCGTGGAGCTCAAGGCAGGGCTTGAACTCAGGACCCTGAGATCATGACCTGAGCCAAAATCAGAGTTGGATGCTTAACCAACTGGACCACCCAGGCGCACCTACTCTTTTAAAGAAACAATCTTTCGGAGTGCCCGGCTGGCTGAGTCATTAGGCGTCTACCTTTGGTTCAGGTCATGATCCCAGGGTTCTGGGATGGAGCCCTGCATCGGAGGAATGGGGGGCGCACAGTCCCTGCTCAGCGGAGAGCCTACTTCTCCCTCTCCCACTCCCCCTGCTTGTGTTCCCTCTCTCACTGAGTCTGTCAGATAAATAAGTAAAAATCTTTAAAAAAAAAAAAAAAAAAAAAAAAGAGATAATCTTTCCAAAGAAAATAATGATACTGAACTTAGGTATTATCCTATTAACATACAACTCCTCCATTTCCTAATTCATAAATATTTACTTGTTAAACATTTTTCATATAGCTTATTAACAATGGCAAGCCTGGGTGGCTCAGTTGGTTAAGCGAATGCCTTCGGCTCAGGTCATGATCCTGGAGTCTCAGGATCGAGTCCCACATCGGGCTCCCTGCTCAGCAGGGAGTCTGCTTCTCCCGCTGACCTCTCTCCTCTCATGCTCTCTCTCTCTCTCAAATAAATAAATAAAATCTTAAAAAAAGTAAAGTAAAATATTCATGAATCCTCCCCTCCCCACCTAAGCAAAGATGGCCACTAAGATGCATTTTCCAGGGGTGTTAGTAGATGTACAACAGCTACTTGCTATAGAACAGACCCAGTCAGCAGTACAGAAGTTCACAGCTTCAGCAAAGTTGTAGCCCTGGTTAAATCCAGAATGATAGGCACGAGGAAACGTCACAACAAACTCGCCAGCACACTGATTGGTCCTGTACACCTAAATGCAAAGTGGGAACAGGGATACAAAACAAAACAAAATAAAAACAACAAAAAAGAAGAGATTTTATCAGTCACTTTCAGAGGCATTTTCTGAAATTAAAAAGAGTAAAGCATTCACCTACCCATATCAGAAAATAATATCAGGGTTTAAGAAGCAGCCTGAACTCTTACCTTCTTAAAATAGTCACTGATTAACAAGCTACAGTAAGTAGCAGACAGGGTGCCTGGGTGGCTCAGTCATTAAGCGTCTGCCTTTGGCTCAGGTCATGATCCCAGGGTCCTGAGATAGAGCCCATATTGGGCTCCCTGCTCAGCCGGAAGCCTGCTTCTCCCTCTCCCACTCCTCCTGCTTATGCTCCCTCTCTCCCTGTGTCTCTCTCTGTCAAATAAATAACTAAAATCTTTTTAAAAAAATAAGTAATAAAATTGTAATTGACTTTAAAAAAAAAAAGGAACAAATTCTCAGAAAGAAAATGTTACTCTCACTGGGCTACTAGTTTCTGAAATGTGATAAAATTTTTACAATTAAGAGACTTTTTCTTTTATTCCTTTCATCCTTATGTTGTCAATAACATTAAAAAATGGAATTGCCTCCTACTCAGGGATAATTTTTTGGAAATTAACTAAGTAATTAGCTCACATGTTATATGGCGATAACCCCAAAATCAGTTTTCCTGGATATCACTTATTTTTATGATAATATTATGTGTCCTTATTTATTTATTTTAGAGAGAGTGTATGCATGCCACCCAGCCACCCCAATACTATGTGTCTTTAGAAAAACCCCAGATTCTAGTATAAATTCACTCTGCCTTCAGCTTGGGTCATGATCCCAGGTCCTGAGATCAAGCCTTATATCTGGCTCCCTTCTCAGCGGGGAGTCTGCTTCTCACTCTGCTCCTCCCCGCTGTGTGCATGTGTGCCTGCATGCATATAAGCACTCTCTCACTGTCCCTGTCTAAAACAAGTAAGATCTTTAAAGACAAAATAATACTGGGCGCCTGGGTGGCTCAGTCAGTTAAGCATCCAACTCTTGATTTCGGCTCAGGTCATGGTCTCAGGGTCATGAAATCAAGCCTCACATCAAGTTCCATGCTCAGTGCTGCTTGAGATTCTCTCTCTCCTTCTCCCTCTGCCCCTCCCCCCATTCATGCTTGCACACTCTCTCACTCTCTCTCTCTAAATAAATAAAATCTTCTTTAAAAAGGTAAAGTAAAAAAGGTATTCATAGTATTTGATTATCACATATTAAAAAAAAAAAAAAGCTCTGAAACCTTATTTATTTATTTATTTTAAAGATTTTATTTATTTAACTGTCAGAGACAGAGGGAGAAGCAGGCTCCCCGCCGAGCAAGGAGCCTGATGCGGGACTCGATCCCAGGATGCCGGGATCATGACCCGATCCGAAGGCAGCTGCCCAACCAACTGAGCCACCCAGGCGTCCCAAAAGCTGTGAAACCTTTAATGAAATATGATCTCCAAAGGGTAAGTATTAGTTACTACAAGTATCACTTAAAATACTTTACACTCTGACTAAACAAAGACAGTACAGATAATAGAGTATTATTATATACACTAGATAATAAAGAATGTAAGATTTTTGTCAAAACCAGGATATAAAGGTTTACTGAAAACAGAAGCCTATTTCAATAAGTAGCTATACACAAAGTAAGATTAATACTTTAACCAACTGAGCCACCCAGGCGTCCCTAAGATTAATACTTTAAAACAGGGACGCCTGGGTGGCTCAGTTGGTTGGGTGGCTGCCTTCGGCTCAGGTCATGATCCCAGTGTCCTGGGATCGAGTCCCGCATCAGGCTCCTTGCTCAGCAGGGAGTCTGCTTCTCCCTCTGCCTCTGCCTGCCACTCTGTCTGCCTGTGCTCACTCTCTCTGACAAATAAATAAAATCTTTAAAAAAAACAACAACTTTAAAACACCTCTTTCTTACCAAGAAATGTTATTTCCTTCAGAATATAAATTATAATTTAGCTAGAAGATGAAATAATCTTTTGCTTCCAGTTATAAAACAAAAGAAATGTGTTTCTGTCTAATGAAAAGCTAACATAACCTTAAAATAAAAATACTAAAAGGAGACACAAAAAGACTCACAGGCACACCATGCTCCATCAGTACATTGGGGTTCATGATGGTGACTAACTGATGCAGGAGGTCAGGCTGGGACTCAAACAACTCAGGAGCCAGCTCCCTCATCACCTCCTCCAGCTGTTCAGCAGCATGAGCTGGTACACCATACCATGTCTTTGGCTCCCCCCTAGCAAAAAGAAGTAATTGTTTAGCCAGGTGAGCATGTTACCAACGAGGCCAGAGTCTCTCATTCAAATCCACTGAACTATAATTACTTTTGTCTTGTTCCATGGTCACAAATTATATACCCTGAATCTTGGCAAACCAATTCATGAATCTGTTCATAACAGGAGGTAAGGCAAAGTATATAAATACACAGACACATACTTATCACTACTAATTATTAAAATTAATTCTAAATCAACTTAATTAATGCAATTCAAAGCACATGAAGGTGGATCAGTAAATAGTTTCTTCAAATAGGAAAGACACTATATGAAAAATAAACATCATTCCAAAGAATACTAACATACTACCTTATTTCCTAAGCCCCCTGGACATTCCAATTATCCCCACAATGATCAAAGTTGAAGTCAACACTCTGTAGAATACCTTTACATAACTTCACTAAGTTGAATTTTACTATCCAAAAAACTAAGGCAAGGGTAGAAACTGTTGAAAGCTTGAAAGAGTTCTATCTACAAATCTTAAGAACCAAAAACTTGGCATCATTTAACGCACTAGACTTTAGTGAACTAGAGTTCACTTATGATACAATGCTGTACTCCTAGGAAATGGATTTAGTGAGTCATAGTATTTATAAAATAGCTGAATTTCCTAATCCTAATACAATCCAGTGCTGTCTCCAACAGAACTTACTGCAATAATGAGAATGTTCTGGGGTGCCTGGGTGGCTCAGTGGGTTAAGCCTCTGCCTTTGGGTCAGGTCATAGTCTCAGGGTCCTGGGATCAAACCCAGCATTGTGCTCTCTCTCAGCAGGGAGCCTGCTCCCCCCCTCTCTCTCTCTGCCTGCCTCTCTGCCTACCTGTGATCCCTCTCTCTGTGTCAAATAAATAAATAAAATCTTAAAATAATAATAATAATAATAATGAGAATATTCTATATCTGTGCGGGCCAATACACAGGGCCCTAGTCACCAGTGACCATAAAGTACCTGAAATGCTTCCTGTAACTGGGGAAGTACATTTTTAATTGTACTTAATCTTAAATAATTTAAATAGCCATATGTAGTTAAGAGTTATCGTATTACACAGCACAGTGATGAAGCAGAAAAATAAAATCACTACAGTTTTCCAGTACTGCATAGTGTGATTTGAGCAGTATCTTCCAAATGGAGAAAATCATTTAACTGATGTCATGATAATTTACATGGGCCAGTAAATGAAAGCTGAGGGGGAGGCACAAAAAAATTCAGCCAAAGAATTTAATGAATACGCACATAACAGGCATTTTTAGGGAAAACGACAATAAAAAGTAAAAAATCATTTAATAACTTCCAATCCTGAATGTTTAGTCAGATCTCAATTATACATACTTTTTTTTAATTATACATACTTTAAGATTCTACCTTGCATATCAAAAGATATACCAAGGTAATTTCCCCGTATACCAAATTAGGTATCACATGGCCTAAAACTGCAGGCTCTGCTGCATGCTGCATGTACATACTTTAAAAGGGAAGGTGTCTGAGATATACACATACCTTTAGGACCTTCTATGCTTCTCAATATATTACCCTCCTTTGGGTAAACTCAGTTCTTGCTAATGTATCACCTAATATCATTACACCTTTAAAAAGGTTCCTAAGCACGTAGCAATAATCATACATACCAGTGTAAGTAGTTGATTGAGTAACTCCAGTGATCTTCAATGTGCCAACAGAAAGAAGAGAAACACATTCCCACATAGAGCCATGGCACCTTCATACCAGAGATGTCTACATTGATATGTGCAAGAACAGACTGCTCTAGGACAGGCATATTATTCAAATTCCAACCAGAAAGCGCATATTCCTATCAAGAAAAAAAAAAAAAAGATATATATGCAAGACCAGAAATGACAAGTGCCCAAATTTCAAGGGAGTCTTCAAAAAAAGTAAAAAATGTATGAAATATTTATAATAATCTAGTCCATCTGTGCTCTTTGCTCTGTAACACGTAACTCACGTAACTATCTTATCCAGGTGGTATTCAGATTTCCCTTTAATTATTTCAGATCCCTCTGGTTTATTCTGAAGGATATACGCATTTTTACACTATTCCTCCCTAGCTTACTGGTAAAATAATGTGAGAGTCATTTTAATAGGTCAGTATTATATTTCTATTTTACCCCCAGGAGTGTAATTTCCCAAAATGTTTACCACTATGTTTATAGAATGGTGTCAGATGCTATGAAAACAAAAAATAGTAAGACACATAATCCTGCATTTATGTCAACACCAAAGACTAAGATGATGCAGAAAGTTACCACTATAACCCTCACTACAAACACGTCCAGAAATATTAAATAAATTATAACAAAAACATGTTTCATAGATGAACTCAGAAGAGAAAAGAATTCCCAGTTTCCAGAAACAAAGAAAGGAACGAAAGGCAGAATGAAAAAGGAAAGCTATTGTCTGAGTTTTCATTGAGGTTTTTAACTGGACGGACACCAAGTTTCAAAAACCTACCCTTGAAGCCATGTGAAGTAAAGCCTTAAAGTGCTTATCATCCTTGTGGAGAGCAATTCTCAAACTGGGTAGTCTAGGGAACCTAAGACTATTTCAGGGAATCTGCAAAGTCAAACTATTTTCATAATAACTGTAAGATGTTATTTGCCCTTTTCTCATTCTTCTTCTCATTCTTATAGTAACATACTGTGAGTTTTCCAGAGGATACAGGGATATGTGACATCAGAACAGACTGAATGCAGAAACAGGTAAGAGCATCCAACTGCCTTCTAATAGGAAGTTGATAACTGCTGAACCTGGATGCCAGGTACTAGAGGGAAGGAGGGAAATTCCTTATTATGTACACTTTCATACATCTGAAACTTTCTATAATACAGAGTTGAAAAATAAAACCTGCAAAGTAAGGGATTTAACAGCCAATGACAATGGTGAAGAGAGAATGTGTCAACTAGAATTCAGATGTGAGAGTATCATCCATAATGCAGCACAAAACAATGAAAACTATATGTGTGATTAGGAGTCACAGAAGATAGAATAAGAGAGTCCAGCACAGGTTTAAGAAAGAATTCCATTAAAAAATAAAGACATATGATTCATACCCTCAATAGGCTTTTTAAAGAAAGCTTTCAGGGGTGCCTGGGTAGCTCATTTGGTAGGCATCTACCTTTGGCACAGGTCACAATCTTGACCTGGGATCGAACCCCACATCAGGCTCCCTGCTCAGCAAGGAGTCTGCTTCTCCGTCTCCCTCTGTCTCTCACTTTATCTCTCTCTCAAATAAGTAAAATCTTAAAAAATAATAATAAAAATAAAAAATAAAAGAGGCTTTCAGTTATTTCTTAAGATTTTATTTATTTATTTGAGAGCGAGCAAGACACAGTGCGCATGAGTAGGGGAAGGAGCAGAAGGAGAAGCAGACTCCCTGCAGAGCACAAAGCCTGACTCAGGGCTCAGTCCCAGGTCCCTGAGTTCATGACCTGATATGAAGTCAGACATTTAACCAACTGAGCCGCCCAGGCGTCCCCAAAGCTTTCAACAATTACAACTCCATATGCTTTTTAGTTGGTTGGTCAGCTGATTGCCTGAAAACATAATGAATCACTTGAAGAGATAAGGCCTACATACAAAGTTTCAAGACAAGGCTGCATAGGGACGCCTGAGTAATTCCTGAGTAATTCCCTGCTCAGCTGGGGATCTGCTTCTCCCTCTCCCTCTGTACCTCCCCCTGCTTGTGCTTTGTCTCTTTCTCTCTCTAATGAATAAATAAAAATCTTAAAAAAAAAAAAAAAAAGAAGACAAGGCTGTATATATTAAACTCCAAATACAGATAAAAAAGCAATTTCTTTAGTTCTTCAGAGGACAATAGTAATCAGTATGGGTTTGCATCATTAAGAAAACTTCTATGAAAAGGAAGAAGCAGAGTACAGCTTGGAAAAAATAGATAAGCTTTGACAGTAAATGATGGAGGGACCAAAAATATACTGTTCTGATAGGAGAAAGGGAAGAGTAGAATAGTCATGCTCAGAAATACAGGAAATAAGATTAGAAAAGAAGAATCTTGGACCTTTAATCTTATGTTTCAAACTAAGAAGCCTGGATTTTATCCTATGTTCAGAAGAGAAATAAGACCGAATTTGAAAAATGAAACAATATAAACATAGTATCTTCAGTATTTTTAAACTTTTGATTATGGAAAATTTTAAACATCAAAAAAAGTAGACAGAATTGCATACTGAACTCCCAAAGACCTTTCAACCTTAAAATTTTAAATAAAAGCAATAATAAAAAAGATTGCAGAAAGAAGCAGTAAGCAGAAAATGGTTACCATAACAGGCCTAAGACTGCTTTTCTTCAAAGAGCCTGCTTAAAGTTGTGCAAACTTACATCATCAACAGTTCCCTCCACTAATACAGAGTGATTCACAATGCCTAGGCTATACAATGCGGTTTACATACACCTGCTTTCCTTCTGGGAGTCTGGGGTTTTAGTATGTGTTAAGTAGAGGATGCCTTCCTCACCAGCCTCCAATAAAAACCTTGAGCACTAAGTCTCTAATGAGTTTCCCTGGTAGGTAATACTTCATATAAACTATCAATTTGATACTAGTGCATTCTGTGTAACTCCACTGGGAGAGGACTCTTGGAAGCTTCTACCTGGTTTTCTCTGGACTTGGACCACGCATCTTTTCCCTTTATTTTGCTTTGCATTCTTTCACTATAATAAATCATAGCCATGAGTCCTCCCAGAAAAATCACCGAACCTGGAGATGGTCTTAGGGAGTCCCAACACAAGTGGTCATTTATATAAAATTATGGTAATCATCCCAACACGATATGATAGGACCTAGACAAGGATGGTGGTAGGGGGTATGAAAAAGAAGGCAATCCTATAGAAAATAATGAAAAGTGAATTAACAGGATGTAATATGGAGCAAAGACAAGAAGGAAAAAAAAAATGTTCCCAAGGTTTCAAGTCCTATGCCTCTTTTTATTTCTTAGAAGCTCTGTTGGTACAGCACACTGTACTCATAAGATAAATATGTTAACTCTGGAAGTACTTTTCCAGTAAACTATGATACCAGAGAAATATGAGAAATATCAGATATCAACAGCTAACCCATATAGAAGTTCAACATAAATATACAACTCCTGGTGAAAAGCCGGCAGTTATCTACTATTCTAATACAGTAACTTTCAGAGAGGAGTAATGAACTGATATAAGTTTTGAAAAGTCTGAAGTGTTTGTTTTTTATTTTTAAAGAGAGAGAGAAAGAGAACATGGGGGGGGGGGGTTGGGGGGATGCCACAGAGGAAGAGAGAATCCTGAAGCAGACTCCCCACTGAGCAGGGAGCCCAACTCAGGACTTGATCTCACCACCCAGAGATCATGACCCAAGCTGAAACCAAGAGTTGGCCACTCAACTGAATGAGTCACCCAGGCACCCCTAAAAAGTCCAAAGTTTGGGGTACCTGGGTGGCTCAGTGGGTTAAAGCCTCTGCCTTCGGCTCAGGTCATAATCTCAGGGTCCTGGGATCGAGCCCTATATCGGGCTCTCTGCTCAGCGGGGAGCCTGCTTCCCCCTGCCCCCCCCACCTGCCTCTCTGCCTACCTAGTGATTTCTGCCTGTCAAATAAATAAATAAAATCTTTAAAAAAAAAAAAAAAAGTCCGAAGTTTTATACACATTGTCTAATTAGTCCCTAAAATCCCTTTGTAATAAACAGGTTCTCTCATTCCATCTTACAACACAAAAACAATATCCTGAGAAAAACATAATTGCTTAGAAAATAAATAGAAACTTCATGACCCAGTCTGTATCATGTGTCTCTGCATACTATGGTTGGTTACAACCCAGCATTTCTGCACATTCTTTTTTTTTTTTTTTTAAAGATTTTATTTATTTGACAGAGACACAGCAAGAGAGGGAACACAAGCAGGGGAAGTCGGAAAGGGAGAAGCAGGCTTCCTGCTGAGCAGGGAGCCCAATGCGGGGTCTGATCCCAGGACACTGGGATTCTGACCTGAGCTGAAGGCAGATGCCCAGCAACTGAGCTACCCAAGTGCTCCCCACCACATTCTTATAAGGTGAATAGAGCAAAACCAGAAATAGATAAATGAATATTCATTCAAAACTCAAACATGGAGGATTATTTATGTCATTAATATTAATCACTGAGGTTTGATACTGAAAACAATCTTTAAAAACTCTATGACCTTATCTCTAAGATTAGAAGATACAAATATCCATTCAAGAACAACTTAAAAATTCAAAACAGAAATAAAATTCAGAAAAAGGCAAAAGTTATGTAATGAAGTCTCTTCCCAATAATTCGGTAATTGCCTACCATTTGGCAATGGAAGGGTATAAAGAAACTCAGACTGATGCATCTCTTTATATTTATACAAACCAGGTCTGATTCAGTGATGCTGAACAAACCATCCCTATATAATTTATGTTCTCCATCTACTGTAATCATTCTCTTTCTCCTTTGGTAAAATCTAGTATGTATTCTCAAGACTCTATTATCCCAAACTGATTAATGTAACCCGTACTCCACCTTCACAGAAAGAAAAAAGTCAATTAACGAGACTAAAATAATTAAAAAAAAAACCCCAAAATGCACTCGCAACTTTTGATCATAAAAACGAAACAAAATGAAAATTTCACTCAGCACACACTAAAAGCTCAGATATTGGTTGGCATAATAACACGATAAGATGGTACTATGAATAAACTGGGTAGGTAATGCTATAAGGAATTAGGAGGGACTGGAGAGGGCCTGAAGGGACTCAAAACCAAAAAACAAAAAGGGTAAATCAGGTACAGACCATGTAAGTAGTATACTCCATTTCTGTTTAAAAAAGAGTATGTAAGGGGGATGCCTGGGTGGCTCAGTTGGTTAAGCAGCTGCCTTCGTTTCAGGTCATGATCCCAGCGTCCTGGGATCGAGTCCCACATCGGGCTCCTTGCTCGGCAGGGAGCCTGCTTCTCCCTCTGCCTCTGCCTGACACTCTGTCTGCCTGTGCTCGCTCACTCTCTCTCTGACAAATAAATAAATAAAATCTTTAAAAAAAAAAAAAAAAAAGAGTATGTAAGGGGCGCCTGGGTGGCTCAGTCAGTTAAGTATCCAACTCTTGATTTCATCTCAGGTCATGATCTCAGCTTGTGAGGCCCCCATTGGGCTTCATGCACAGCAGGAAGTCTGCTTGAGGTTCTCTTCCTGTCCCTTCCCACTCTGTGCACTCTCTAAATATAAACGAATAAGCCTTAAAAAAATTTAAAAAACAAGTAAATAAAAAGGAATATGTAATTCTGTATGTGTGATGTATAAAGGCTTGTACAGATATATATCTGGAAGGATGCACTAGAAAATAAAATAGGGTCTTCCTCTGTCACACTAGAGACTTAGGTAGAGGGGTACTTTTTTTTTAAGATTTTTAATTTATTTGCTTAAGAAAGAGTGCGAACAGTGGAGGAAGGGAAGGCAGAGGGAGAGGAAGAAACAGACTCCCCACTGAGCAGGGAGTCCAACGCAAGGCTCATTCCTAGGACCCCAAGATCATGACCCAAGCCAAAGGCGGATCCTTAAATGAATGAGCCACCCAGACATCCCAGGAGGGAGATTTTTTAATTGTGAAGAATTTCCAGCAGTGGTTAATATGAAGAGATTGGGCAATTCCCCTCCACAGAAAACAAAGATAAATCTGGACAAAATTACCAAAACCACCATTTCAAGGCACTAGAAATAAAAAGGAAAAAAAAATGAGAACCATTTACTGTTAAAAGACTAAAAGAAGGCTGAATAAAAACGTTCCCAAATAAGCAAAGACTGAAAGAATTCATTGCTTAGGATACCCACGCTACAGATAAAAGCAGTCCTCCAGACTGAAAGAAAATGAACCCGAAAGGTAACCTGGATCTCACAGGAATAAATGAAGAGCATCAGAAATGGTAAATTTGTGAGCAAATGTGTAACAGGGTTTATGTGTATTTTTTCCTTTTCTATTTTTTTTTAAACATAAAATGGTTTAAATAATTATACTACTATGTTTTTGTATTTATACATGTACTGTATACAATGTATAACAATACACAAAAAAAATAGTAGGAAATGAAGAGACATTGTTTCAAAGTTGTTATATGCACCAGAATTAAGTCAATATTAACATGAAGTAGGCTGCATAGAGATGTACATTCTCAATAAAACCATTTTTAAAATGTATATTATAATTCTTAAAATCACTAATAACGAAAAAGTATCCAACCAAACAAAAAAAATGTGGAGAAATTAATATGGTATTATAGAAAGTATCTGTTTAACACTAAAAAAAGGCCACAAAGGAGAGAGAGAGGAAGACATACAAAATCACAAAATGGCAGACATATACCAGTATCAATAATTATATTAAATGTAAATGGACTAAATAACTCCAATCAAAAGGCAACCCTCAGACTATGGTTAAAAAAAGCAAATCCAGTCATATGCTGCCTACAAGAGACACATTTTAGATCCTAAGGTAAAAACAGCTTCAAAGTAAAAGAATGGGAAAAGATATACCTTACAAACAGTAATCTTAAGAGAACTGGAATGGCTGGATATACTTTTAACTGTATATCTTATTATACTATGTAACCCTTTTTTTTGCTTTTTTAACCATGTGTAACTATTTTAATAGGAAATAAAACTATTAATCACTGCCAATTATAGAGGGAGAGAAAAAGTAAAAAGGACCAAAATAATGAGAAAAGGAAATGATCATCTTAGTTCAGCTTTGTACATAGAGGTTTATCACCAATGCAACAGGATTCCATTGTACGTTACAGCTTAAACATATTTGAAAACCTACCTGCTCAAGTACTGAAAGAAACTTAATTTTGGACCTATCAATGAAATGTAACTTTTAAAAATTCTTAAAAACAATTATCATATGGTTTCACTTATTTGTGGAGCATAACAAATAACACGGAGGACATGGGGAGATGGAGAGGAGAAGGGAGTTGAGGGAAATTGGAGGGGGAGATGAACCATGAAAGACTATGGACTCTGAAAAACAACCTGAGGGTTTTGAAGAGGCAGGGGGTGGGAGGTTGGGGGAGCCAGGTGGTGGGTATTATGGAGGGCACGCATTGCATGGAGCACTGGGTGTGGTGCAAAAACTATGAATTCTGTTATGCTGAAGAGAAAAAAAAAATTCTTAAAAAAAATTAAAATTAAAATAAAAAAGTATTCTTAAAGCACCTTCTAGATTCTCAAACAGAAAGAGGCAAAATTCTTTTAACTGGAATCATAGTTTTAAACTAATTAAATTGTTTTTAAAATGCAAAGTTAAACTTTGTTTTAAATTTCTTTTAAAGCTTGAGTGCTAGTACAAAGCTCCAAAGGAAGGGACCCAAGAGGGTTGCCCTAAAGTTAAATTTTTAAAGATACTTTGAATCTATTATTTTTAAAACTGAAAATTACTTATAATGTCCAAATCCTACATAGTTAATATTTTAAATGAACATAAGCCCTAGAGAAAGGTAGTTTTCTACTATGCAAAGACTAAATCAACTTGGAATAAGTTTGAATCACGACTATCTGCTCTGCACCTCTTCTTCTGGCAGCATCTTTCTCCGACCATCCTTCACAGGAAATCCACTTCCAAAGTCTTTTGAGGAGATATCTGCTCCATACTCTACAATAACATCTTCTTCAATGCTGCTCACCAGCCGCCAGAATTCCTTTTCTACTAGTTCTGTAGGAACCATCTACACAGGGAAAACAAAGATTACAGATTACTAACTCATATAACCATAACCTTCTAACACATTATATGCCTGTCAAATGAACACATACCCATGATAAAATGAAAAAATCCTATTTCCAGAGCAAAAAAGACCAGTGTCCTAGCTCTTCCCACTAAGGACAGGGAAAAGCTAAAGACAAACTAGATATTGAGAAAAACATAATAAACTTGCACTGCCTTTTTGTGTAAGCTATTTCCCAGATAAGAAATATAAAGATGACCCAGCAAGCACATCAAGGAGGAAAAAGGAAATGCAAAATTCAAGGCTGAATTTTAATAGCTTTGCCAAATTTTTTGGATAGGGATTTTAAAAAGCCCAAGATCCCCTAGGAAAAGCAGCAAACTTCGTATTACAAATAACCAAGCAAAAGGAACAACAGTCATATACTTCATGTTTTTCTATAAAAGATTACTCACAGAAGGCTAATAAACAATTCAAAGATCAAAGCAGATTTCTCAACAGGAGAGTAACACAGTGCCACATTAGTGAATGAAATAGAAACAGATGCCAGGCCCCTTAATCTTCAAGATTTAATATTCTATCATCTTTTTCATGCTGTCCGTTTCTCCAAAAAATGATGAAAGCAAACTAAAAGCTTTAGACTCAGATAAATATTCATACCTCCCCAAACTGACCTAAATGACAGATACTCACATGAACTGGCATATTGAAATAATCAGACTTAAAATTATCTGCCATCTCTCCAAAGCTCTGAAGTGTATACTCTCGTACAGCTTGTTCAAATCCAAAGGCCTCTCGAGGTTTATTACATTCCTAAGAAGAAGAAATACCTAAGATTAACTCACTGAAAATGAACTAACAAAATATTAATATTACCTTCTTTGATCATTTCCCTAGGTGAAGCAAATCCAATCAACGTTAGACAGCAAAACATGTATTAATTACTTGCAACACAGAATCAGGAAATAATGTTCTAGAACCTCAACTACATTTTCACAGCCTTCCATAAGGAAGGTGGTAACAAGACAGCTTCAGACTCTCAAGTTGACATTAAGCTCTTGCACCAAAACAAACACTGGGAGAACTACTGACATGCCATCAAGTCCAAGGATACCTACCATTCTCAGTTCTCAGTGGATTTAGCTACAGAGAAAATAAATGTTCATGGATGAAGAAAATATAATGGATAAAGGGACATCCACTGGATTACAAGAATATCTAGCTATAGGAATGGCTGTTTCATACCATCAATCACCCTGACCAGTATATTAACACAAATGCTCAGAGCAGAACTGCTGCTGAATCATCTTACCTTGAGAATAATAACTCAAAGCTCTGAATACACCCACTTACAGCCCAGCCAAGCCCTTCCCTTCCATGTCCTATCACAGTATTTTGTTAAAATAAGTAAACAGATTAGGTATTTCAGGACAATAATGTCTTTGGATGTTAAGAATAATTCAGGATAATCAAGTAAAAACTAAACTAATAGATACCATCAGTTTATCTGGTAACATGTAAACTGGATGAATCCTAAGTTCTAGAGCTTCATGTCTGACTTTTTTTTTTAATTAAAAAAAAAAAACAACCTACAGTCTTTCTTCATTTTTATTATTTTCCAAGAATACTAAGTTCTGAAAAAAAGAATCATTCATCTACATCAATAAACAGAATTATCTAACTAATACCCAGAAAAGAACTTATGAAAGGTAAGCTGCCGCAATACAATTATTATATTTTCATTCAATATTGCTCTTAAAAAATCCTAGAGACTTTAAACATTGAAGAACAAAGTAAGAGCTTTTGAGAATGGATTTACTGTATGTGTTATGTAAACATCATTATTGCTAATTAAGAAAGGATCTGTAAAATTTAGGCTTGTACCTCGGCAACACATTTAGGACACCTCCAATCTCCTTTGGGCACATCAGGTAGTGGGGGAATTAAACAAAATGTATGATAGCTGTCATCACATCCATCACACAAAAGCAATTTATCTTCATTATTTCCCCGACCACAAAACATACAAACATAGAGATCAACCTGTTAGAAAACAAACAAAATAAAAGTCTATTTTCTATATTAATATTAAATTTTTACCAGGAACTCCTTAATTGAAACAAACAAAATAATGTACACTAAGAGCACACATAACTTAAATCCTGAATATTTTTTAAATGACTGTATTTAGACAACTTTTCATAAAACTTCCTCAATTTCCTCAGTGCTTCTACAGGCAAGTTAATAAAAGCGTATCAAGTTACCGGAATAAAGAAAGACGACAAATCCAGGTTACTTGGAAGTCACTTATATAAATAAAATACACCGTGTCATCCTATACACAACACTCTTCAGTAGAGAATGAATATTGAGCACTGTCTACAATACAGCTCAAGAATTTACAGATTCATATTCATTCTCTCACTCACAAGGTATATGTGAGTGTAACTCAGGGGAAGAGTCAATGTAAACAGACAAAGCAGGGTTCACATTACATTAACGAAAGCTGTGACTTTAGATTTACCATCTAGTCTTCTAACCAAACGAACTAACTAAACGGCATACCAAAATACAGCGAGATAAAAAGTGCAAAACTAAAAATAAATCCTTTCCCTCCTGACACATCTCAGAACACTTACAAAGTTAACAGAGAGAGTTCCTTTCCGTTGTCTCATTTGCATGTTAAATGCGTCTGACCTGTTGGTAACTTTTCGTCTTCGGGAGACCTCATCTTGAAATAAAAATAGTTATATAATAATAGTAAAAACTAATGTTGAGAGCTTACTATGGACCAGACACTATTTAAAATAATTTATATTAAATCTCAAAAACACTATGAGGTAGATATGCTATTATCCCCACTGAAGATAAAGAATCTAAAGTCTAGAGAAGTTAGATAACTTGCCCAAAATCACACAGCCAGTCAGTGGCAGATCTGGAAATCTAATCCAGGCAATCAAGCTCCAGAGAGCTAAACTACTAATTCTATACTGCCTGTATGTAGTGTTTGTTTATCAGGGACTAATTTGAGACTGGTTTTAAGATCACTGCCAGCCAATGCAATAGGTACGAGAATGAAAAAGATAATCAAAGAGCTTAATTCTTAGAAGGGTAATAATAAAAATCGTTATGTATGTAGTGGGTCCTACCACAATGAACGTTTTTAGAGTGATGGGACAATATCATCTGACCCTCCAGAGTTCTCGTCCACAATCTGAATTGCGATGTAATTTCTCATATCATGAAAAGGGTAGTAATACAACACATGATTATAGTATTTCATTAAATTCATATACATTAAAAACAAATCCAACACAATCTTTATAAAGTTTTAAAACTGACACGTATATAGAGAGAATAATGGAACTTGATCTCTGCATTAGCAATTTTACTGAGTTTCAAACATACTAAGCTGAGAATACAAGGCTTTCTTCAAACATAGAGTTTATTCAAGTGAAGTGTCATAATATATCAAGGCAATTATGGAAAAATAACAAAATCAGAATTAGAATTTTAATCATAAGCTCTCCACAGTAAATTTTGATACTAAAGGTCAGAAAATCCGATCTTTAAATTTAAAAGTTATAAGGTATGGATCACCAGGTGAGAATCATTCATTTCACCTTTCTCTCCTAAACTAGCCTTTAGAAACTACAAATTTCTGTCACATATTAGACATGGAAAAGGAAAATTTCTCTCTTCCAAATATTACAAAAATTCAATAAAATATGGTTCCTCAAGCCTTAAATTCAAGATTAAATGCCATAAAAGGTGATCCGTCTAGGAACCACATTCCAAGTTTACACTCATAAGAAAATCCCAAGGCAAACTTCAATTCAAATATTATTTGAATCTTATTAGGACCATACGGCTATACCTTATTTCTTTTCGTGACTGAATAAGAGATTTTACCTTCTTTATCTTTTGCTCCCACTGCCAGGCCCACGACCTTAGGCCCAGCCCCAAAAATTCGAAGTTTCTTCAGTTCCGTGTTTCTGTTCATTTCTCCAGGTTCTGACTAAAAAAATAAATACATAAACAAAACTCCATTATCTAATCATTCTGATTCATACATTTACTTTCTTACCGAGAAAAGTTTCAAGATCCTCTTCAATATGAAGAAAAAAATATTTTATTTTTGCTCTCTAAATCCACTCACCGCCTCATTACAACAACTGGATAGTCACCCAGCTTCATTTCCACAAAAGGAAATCTATCTTAATTAAAACCACAGTTGTCAATTAGGTTCTGTCCATAGACAAATGCTACTGGTTATAGCCAGTGTGCTACTGGTAATAATAGAAATCCTCACTTCTACCTTGCTAATAGCCACCCATCTTTGATCAAAAGGCAATATACCGGGCACCCGGGTGGCTCAGCTGTTAAGCGTCTGCCTTCAGTTCGGTCATGATCCCAGGGTCCTGGGATCGAGCCCCACATCGGGCTCCCTGCTTGGCAGGAAGCCTGCTTCTCCCTCTCACACTCCCCTTGCTTGTGTTCCCTCTCTCATTGTATCTCTCTCGGTCTAATAAATAAATAAAATCTTTAAAAAAAAAAAAAAGGCAATATACCCATCCTATTAGATGAATAATGATTATCCTAAGCCAATCATGCCATTTCTCTTTGTTAGTGATGACCGAGCTAGGCGTAGAAATGTTAATCTGGTCAGACCAATGAGACATCTTCTAGAAGCCTCTGGGAAAGATTTTCGTCTCTAATAAAGAGAAAGCTTCTCTAAGAGTAATAAGCCTTTTACCCCAACCTCCTTCCCTACTGTTAGAGGAGATGAAGCCTGGTAAAAGCACTGCAACTGGACTCTAGCAGCCACACTGCAGCTAAGAAGAGATCTATTACCCCCACACACTGAGGAAAGCAAAGTAGAAAGATGGAAAGAGCCCAGGCCCTTCATGGCAATGTGCAGTTGTTGCATCAACCCTAGAACTACCTATTTCTGGAAATCTTCTGTGAAAAATGTGTCCTCATGTGAAAATTGTGTTCCTAATGTTTAAGCTGATATCATCTGCCACTCATGAAGATGAGAACACATGAAGATGAGAACATCTTGATAGTTACAGTGTTACACCATGAATTCAAATGAACCATACACTCTGAATGTACACTAAGTAAATAACTAAAACTTATTAAAAAGAGTCAATAAGAATAAAAATGAATCAGGATAAAATACAGACTTTGTAAATCTATGATCATTTAAGAATCAACCAACCAAAACAGCATTTTAATATATTTAAAATTTAGATGAATTTAATTATATTAATCAACCTCTACAGTCTGAGGATAAACATGACACTATACATTTACCACTATTAATGCACAGTACATAAGGAACCCTAACATACACTAAGCAGATACTGTGTACCATAAAACATACAGTAGCAGATACTATTGTACCGTACCATTTTTTTTAAAGATTTTATTTATTTATTTGACACAGAGAGAGAGATCACAAGTAGGCAGAGAGGCAGACAGAGAGAGGGGGAAGCAGGCTCCCCACTGAGGAGAGAGCCCGATGTGGGGCTAGATCCCAGGACCCTGAGATCATGACCTGAGCTGAAGGCAGAGGCTTAACCCACTGAGCCACCCAGGCGCCCCTATACCATACCATTTTAATCAATTAATCCTCACAACCTTTTCAGGCAATAAAGTTCCAAAAAGTAGAAATAATAAAACGTTATCTGATCTTAATGGAATAAAAGCTAGAAGTAGCAAAAATAAAAAATAAAAAGACCAGTCAGAAATCTTTAACTTCCTATTAAAAACTGGCAACAACAACAATAAAAGACTATAAATCAGAATATTCAGAATAAATCAAAGCAGTGATCACAGGGAGTTCTATAGTCTTAAACATCTCAGTCAAAACAGAAGAATAGAAATAAATTACGCTGCCAACTCAAAAAACTAGGAAAAGATCTACAACATAAACCAAAAGAGCTACAACATAAACCAAAAGCATCACGGGTTGTGATGCTAGATTAGAACTGAAATTATCAGTCCATTTCTGAAAATATAAACTCATAATGTTTTCAAATTTTATTTCCCAGCCCTAACCACTAAAGGACTTACAAAAGCAATGGCATCCCTATAGGAACAAGCACACCTTGTGCTCAGATCTCGGTTTCCGAATATTATTTCACACTAAAATGAAGCAGAATTCCATGGAGAAATGGCCGATTTCTAGTCTAAAGTCTAAAGCAAGGCAAGAAGACAATGAGCCTTTAGTGCTCAAATAAGGATGGAGACAAGTCAAGAGTATCATGAAGCAGCTTGATGGGGTTCCCATTAGCCAAATTTGGAACAACAGGATTATCAAAAAGGAGTAAGAGATGGTAATAAATAATAAGACATTATATTTAAAAAAAAATCATGATCTATAGTGACTATAGTGGGGAGGTCAGTTACGGTTCCATAAGTACAGACATTTATCAAAATTCACAAAATTGTACACTTAAGATATAAACATTTTACTGTATGAAAAAAGTATCTCAAGAAAGTGTGGGAGAAGAGTTCTCCTTTAAAGAAAAATGTTAAATATAGAAAATGACGGAGCTAGAAAATCACCCAGCTTGCAACCACCAACATATCTAATTCAGGTAAGGATCATCAGGTAAGGATCATCAATGAATGTGAAAACACTGGGTAAAACATAACTGGAAGACAGGTTATTCACACTATCTTACAGTGTACTCTGATTTACTTTTATTACAAAGAGAGTAAGTATAATGGAAATCTGGCTCAAACTTAATGTCACAATAATGAGACATACTGGGGCGCATGGGTGGCTCAGTGGGTTAAGCCTCTGCCTTCGGCTCAGGTCATCATCTCGGGGTCCTGGGATTGAGCCCTGCATTGGGCTCTCTGCTCAGCAGGGAGCCTGCTTCCCCCTCTCTCTGCCTGCCTCTCTGCCTACTTGTGATCTCTGTCTGTCAAATAAATAAAGAAAATCTTTAAATAATAATAATAATAATGAGACATACTGGCATCATGGGCTTCGTATTAATGTATAAATGTGTTAAGGGTCTAATTACAGACCAACTGTGACTCCAGGTTTCAAAAAGCTCACTAGTGAGGTCAAAGATGAAAAAAACAATCATTGCAGGGGTGCCTGGGTGGATCAGTTGGTTAATAAAGTGTCCAACTCTTGACTTTGTCTCAGGTCATGATCTCAGGGTTGTGAGTCAGAGCCCTGCATCAGGCTCTGTGCTCAACAGGTCTGCTTGAGATTCCCTCTCCCTCTGCCCCTCCCCCCACTCGCATGCACTTTCATTCTCTCTCTCTCTCCCCCTTTCTCCAAAATAAATATTATTTATCATTCTTTTAAAAAAAAGAATAAAAACAAGAGTAAAGTAAGTGATGTGAAAGAGATAAGAAAGGGGAATAAGATAACTTCTGTAACTTTTGTTTCTTGTTTAAAAGACTATCGGATGGCTGTGCTTGTCATGGATACCAGGCTAGAAAATAATAAAGGAAAAATAGATTTAGAGAAGATGGTCATGTTTGAGATGTACTGAATTCAGCATACCTGCTGTGGCCACCAATGGCCACCAATATGCCCACACACATCCTTAGTAAACACAAAAGAAACGTGAGCGTTACAACATATTTAGGAGTCTTGAGTGTACAGGTAGTAACTGAAATCATAGGGTAGATAAGATAACTAAGGAGAGCAAAGATAGGAAAAGACTTAAAATCACCATGTAAAGGGCAATAGGAAGAGAGAACAAAGATGACTGAGGAGGAAGAGAGAACAAAGATAACTGAAGAGAGGTCAGAGTGAAGAGGATAACCAGGAGAGAGGCATCACGGAAGCCAAAGAAAAATCAAGTTAACTGAATTTCAAAAAGGGGAGTCAACAACCCTATTAAATGTATATATCCTCAGAGATGAAGAAGAAATAAAAAGTCCTCAGCTTGTGACAATTATTAACTCAGTGGTAACTTGGGTGGTGCAGTTTCAATAAAATAATTTAGCTCAGTGTCAGATTACAGAGTACAAAAGCTAAACCGATACTAAGGAAAATGAGACAACACTGTTTTTCAAGAAACTTCATGAAAAGAGGCAAGGAGTAAGGCACTATCGAGGAAGGGAGTTTTTAAGATGACAGAGACTTTAAACATGTTTACATTGGGGGTAGGAGGAGATCCAGCAGACAGAGGAGGTAGAAGAGAGAGATCTCACAAGTGGTGTATTAAAATCCCTAAAGAAGCCAGAAAGGACAGATGTGGGAGGATTATCCTTAGAGACAAAGGTACCCTTTGCTCACAGAAACTGGCAGAAATTCAGAAGGAATACCAACAGTTCTGTGTATGCGGCAAGAAGTCAAAGGAGTTCTACCAGAAAGCCTTTCTCTTCTTTCTGAAATTGAAGAGTAGGAATGAGGCAGACTAAGCAATATAGAAATTAAGGACAAACTGTGAATTGAACAAATTCTTCACTGAAAAGCCCACAGTAAAGAAAAAAAAAAGAAAAAGAAAAGCTTACAATGGTTCTAGTTTCTACCTGGTATCAACCAATCTGACTACATTAACAATTATTACGACGAGTAAAAACATTCTATATTGTCCTTTTCTTATATACAGGCAATGAGCAGCCGAGCTTTTTTATGGTTTCAGAAGGAATATCAAAAGAAATTTCATCACAAGTAGTCAACTGATTAGAGGAGCAGGGCCACCTGGGGCAACTCTTAGTGAGTCACCAAGTCAGAGACTACTCATCTTCAAGTGTTTCAGGTCTTGAAATAGAATCATCACTATATACCCAATGATGGTTAGAACTTTTGAGATCAGCCACAGTAATAAAAATCACTTAATGACCAAACCAGAGTTTACTAATTTATAATGGTTTATATCTAAGAATTCTCATTTTGCTAAATATAAATTATATTATTATAATGCAATAAAATACTTATTTAATTATGAATTACCAAACAATTTATATTACATACTGGTAACTTACTAATAAAGGAACATAAATTTATAATTCACTTTCCAGTGAATTTCCATTAAATTCACATTCTCCATCCAAGACACCTACCTTTCTGTTATCAAAGTACCTAAGAAGCTAAATTACTATGGAGGAGATTATTTAAGGAGCAATTCAGAGCAAGGAAAGCAGCATCTTACTGTCCCAACCTACAGACCTATCTTTACAACAACTTTAAAATCACACTTTGAAGACCACAAATGAGAATGGGGAAAGGAAGATAGGGCAGGTCCAGACAAGAAGAAATTAGGGCATTTTTCTTCTGATGAAATTATTTTTGGCTACAAGAACACTATAGAAGTTAACACTGGAATGGTTCAAACGCTGAAATCTATACTCTAGCTTTTAAAGGAATGAGCGAAAAATAAACCACCCGTTCCTACTCCTCTCATTTCTGCTAACCATGAAAATAAAATATACTACAGTTCATCAGCATGTCTATAACACTGGCCCTACAGTACCCAGAGTTACCCTCTGATTTGTCCTCCTCATCAAAACTGTTCAAAACTAACAAAAAGCTTTCTAAATCGAATCAGACTGAATTTTACAATTTCCTCCTTGTTCATCTTAAAGGTAAATGAAAGACAGGTCTCTTCACGTTCTAAAGAACAACAGTATGTGAATGCCTCCAATAACCACATAATTTTTCTGCAGTCAATGCACTTAAAACTCCTATTAAAAATGATCCATGGAAGTTGATACCTGAGACTTGACACGCCTTGTTCTCTTCGGCAGAATGTTCATTCTTGTGCCTGGCTCTGGGGAAGTTTGGACATCAGTGCCAAGAACCTCAGGCTCTACTTTTTCCTTAAGATCTAAATTAGGCATCTGTATACCCTAAAGAATCAGAGCACAGAAAGAAAGCAGGTTCACTGATAAGAAGTAAGACTGGAGAATCAGGAAAGAAATAATAAATTTCCAATAAATCCCCAAACTACATGAAACCAGATGACAATTCTACCCAGCAAATTCATCCACAGATTCAAGACAATCCCTATCAAAATCCTAGCAGGCTTTTGTTGCAGAAATTGAGAAGTCAATTTCTAAAATTTATGTGGAAATGCATGTTCCTTGGAAATTCTGAAAAAAGAAGAACCAAGTTGGAAGACTAACACTATTGGATATCAAAACTTACAATACAGCTATAATACTCAAGACAGTATAGTACTGGTGTTAGGGTAAATATATGACCAAAGAACAAAACAGAGACCAGAAATAAACCCACATTAATAGTCAACTGATTTTCAACAAAGGTGCCAAGGTAAATCAATAAGAAAAGGGTAGTAGTCTTTTAAACATTATATTGGTACAACTGAATATTCATATACATGTATATTCCGCCCCCCACAAATGAACTTACATTTTACCTCATACTTTACACATACAAACAAACAAACAAACAAAAAAACTCAAAATGGATCTAGACCTAAATATAAAAGCTAAAGCTATAAAACTACTAGATGAAAACAAAAAAGAGTATCTTTGGGGACTTGGGTTAGGAAAAGATTTCTTAGATATGACAACAGAAGCACAATGCATTGAAGGGGGGTAAAGGAAATTAATAAACTACTCTTCAAACAGACACCATTATAAAAATGAAAAGATAAACCACAGACTAGCAGAGAATATTTGTAAAATCATGTACCTAATAAAAGACTTGTATCCAGACTACATAGCAAACTCTTAAAACAAGTGTAAGATGACAAACAATCCAATAAAAAAAAGATCAGAACAGACACTTCATCAAGAAGATATACAAATGGCTAATATGCACATGAAAAGATGCACACCACTGGTCATTAGGGAACTGAAAATTAAAACCACAATGAGATACCACTACACACCAACTAGAATGGCTATAAGCAAAAAAACTGACAATACCAAGTGTTGGCAAAGACATGAAGAAACTGGAAGCCTCTACATTACTGGTGGGAATGTAAAATGGTTCAGCCACTTTGGAAAACAGTTTGGCAGTTTCTTAAAAAGTTAAACATAAACTTACCATATAACCCAGCAATTCCACTCCTAGGTATCTACCCAAGAGAAATGAAAACATATGTCCACACAAAGACTTATACATGAATATTCATAGCATTTATTCATAATAGCCATAAACTGGAAACAATCCAACTGTCCACCAACTGGTAAATGAATAAACAAATATGGTATATCCGTACAATGGACTATTATTCAGTCATAAAAAGGAATGAAGTACTAATACAGGCTAAAACATAGATGAACCTTGAAAACATTAGGCTAAGTGAAAGAAGCCAGACACAAAATTATACTATATGATCCCATTTATGTGAAATTTCTACAAAGGCAAAAAACTACAGAGCCAGAAAGAAAATCAGGTGTTTATCTGGGTTTGGGGTTATGAACAGAAACCAACTACAACCAAACACAAAGGAACTTTCTGGGCTGATGGAAATATTCTAAAACTGAGCTGTGGTGATTACTGCATAAATGTATAATTTATTAAAGCTTACTGACTGTGTATCTACAATGAATGAATTCTACAGTATGCAAATTATAACCTCAATAAAGCTATTTAAAAAAATACATGAAGTCAAGAGGAGGAATTTTTCAAAAAGCTTAAGAGAATTTATTTCAAATAAATAAGAAAACAACCTTCATTCCCATTGACCTTTATCTTGTAAACCACCAAAAATAGCTGCAATTTTTAAACCACACTTTGCTACTCCAAATTTTGGTACCCAGAGAAACCTTTTAACTTTCTATGCTTAGCAAACTGCTAACTTGTTACAATGAACACAGTCTAACATTCATATTTGGAGGACTGGATTTATCCACTCCTGAAAACAAAAAATGATGCATCTCACCATAAGGCTGACACCAGATTGGAAAAGTTCATATGGGTAGAGAATTCTTTCATAATGTGACTTCAAAAGAGACCCAGTTCCTTTTCCTGGTAGATATCCCAAGCGACTACCCACTTTAGACCATTTCTTCTCTTTTGTGACCATTTCAAAACCTCCTTTGCTGGCAACGATCTGAAAAGAAAGTAAAAATTATTTAGAAAAAGAAGGCAGATTCATGCATTCTGACTCTATATCTTGTCTGCTAAACAGAAAAATTGTTCTGAACTTAAAAAATTAGATTTCTAATTTCTTTTCCACATACACCTGACATTGAAATTTGTCAACATTTAAAGTATGAAATAAAGAACGACTTTCAGAAGTTTGAAACTCTACTATTACTAATGTTTATTAACTAATGTTATTTTCAATGAATTAAACAGTTTTATGTACTCCATATCCACAAGGAACTCAAAATTATTAAAAGAATTAAAACAACAAAAATAAACATAAAATAAATGTAAGTTATATAGCACGAAATAAACATAGGAGATGAAATTGGGAAATGTACCAAATAACTTACAGAATTTTAACAGAAATGTCAAGGAAACAGTGGATTCAGAGACTATTTTGGAAAAGGCTATAATTTTTCAAAAGAAGTTTTACATGGAAGATTACAAAGGAAAGATGGGGAAAGATCAGATTACAGTGGCAGGCTTACTAGAAAACATAGTACAGAATGTATTAACATAGGAAGAGTTAAGATAAATTGAACAATTTGGCTGAATGCTCACATCAAACCAGGCACTATATAGAACATACACATATAAAGGTTCCCTATCTTTCAGAAACTGATACTGTACATCTCTCACACTCTAAAATATAGCCAGTGTTCAGGTAACTGATGATAAAATAAAAAGGACTGTGACATAGTTATCTGAACTCAAAAAAATATTTGAGTGTACACTACTGCTATTTCTCTTCACCAAAAATGTTAAGAGAAGGGTGCCTGGCTGGCTCAGTTGGTGGAGCATGCAACTTGATTTCAGGGTTGTGAGTTCAAGCCCCACACTGGGCATAAAGCTTACTTAAAAAAAGTTAAAAGGAAAATTAAACATAGAATTACCTGACTCAACAATTCCACCCAAAATAACTGAAAACAGAGAGTTAAACAGATACTTGCAAACCAATGTTCACAGAGGCATTACTCACAATACTCAAATGCTGGTAACAATGGTGGAAAAAACCCAAACGTCCATCAAGAAATGAATAAGCAAAATCTGATATACGCATATAATGGAATATTATTCAGCCTTAAAAAGAAACGAAACTAATGCATGTGACAACATGGATCCTTGAAAACATTATGCTCAAACACAAAAAGATGAATATTATATGATTCTACTTATATGAAATACCTAGAATAAACAAATTTAATAGACAGAAGAAGTAAAATAGAGGTTTTACCAGGGGCCTGAAGGGAGAGGGGAAGTTCTGGAAATGAAGAGTAGTGATGGTTGTACAACATTTTGAATACACTTAAAGTCATTAAATTGTACACTTAAAAAAATGTTTAACTGTTATGTTATGCATATTTTAACATAATT
The DNA here is from genome assembly GCA_004024625.1 of Mellivora capensis. Lineage (NCBI taxonomy): Eukaryota > Metazoa > Chordata > Mammalia > Carnivora > Mustelidae > Mellivora > Mellivora capensis. The sequence goes on from PISX010003707.1 coordinate 109,295, forward strand.
TTGTATAAAAAGGCTAAGAACATGGACTGTGGAGCCAGATTTCCAGAATTCAAATCTCAGCTCACTACTTAATAACTGTGTGACCTTGGGTAAGTTACATTATAATTTGCACTTTGGAGCTCTCACTATTATTAAAATATTAATAATTTAATAGCATTTACACTTTATTATGAGGCAGTTATGAAGACAAATGAAATAAAATACGAAAAGCACCAGGACAAAATAAGCACAGTGTCAATGTTAGCAGTATTATAATGTCTGTGTGTGTGGGCACGTGGGGTCTGTGCATGCTGTAAATAAATATTTCAGCTCTTGTACTCCACAATGCTCTTATACACAAAAACGAACGTATACCAAAGCAAAATCTCTCTCAAAGCTTGGTGGGAACACATAAGTTCACGTACACAAGAGCTGAACATATCCCTAATTATTTAGCTTCTTTTAGCACATCCTCAGAGAAGCCGTCTCTGTTAAAAAAAGACTAGCCAGGGGAAAATTATAAGGAGAAAAAAGTTTATTTTTTTCCAATCTTGTAGTGTAGAGGAAAACACAATGAGGGTGTTTTAGAGGGCTATCTGGAAGGAAGTGCATGAATCAGGATGACTTTCATTCACATCTTTCCAGCGCTTCTATATTGTCAGGTACTATCTGGGTGCTTGGGATACACCTGTGAATAAAACAAAGATCTCTGCCCTCATGGTGCTTATATTCCACCAGGAAAAACAGCCAATAACCATAGTATATAAATTTTAAAGTGATAAGTCCTCTAGAAGAAACTTTAAAAAGCGGTTAAAAGACCTCACAAATGAGGGTTTAACCAAAGCATAAATGGTCACAAAAAACTTCATTATAAAAGTGAAATTTGTGCAAAGACTTCTTCAAGGTGAAAGAGTCACCCAAGCAGATATACAGGGAACAGTCAGAGCGCGGGCTCCATCTTAGAAGTATACCTCAAATGTTTGAGGAACTGTAAGGAAGCCGATGTGGTTGAAGCAAGTGGGGAGGAGTCCAAAAGAAACAGAAGCTCTCTTAGTAGTCTTCATTATAGGATACATTTATCACCATTACGTACTACTCTAGTTCGTATGCAAAGCACCTTAAGTTAAATTTCCATTAGTAATGATATATCTGCATGGATCCAGTCATGCTGTTACCACACAGTTAAGATGCTTACTGGTATGCAATTGTGAAAATGACAGCCAGCACAGTCAGAGTACCACTAAGAAATAAGATAAAACTATCTCACAAAGAAATCAATACTATGACTTTGTCTTCATGCATGTAACACTCTAACAATCTAACAGAGCCTGATACTATAAAAACACACAAAACTTTACACTTATTTTGCTTCAGCTGACAGATTCAAGAATTATCATGTATAATTTCAAAATATAAAAACCATTTACTCCAGGGCACCTGGGTGGCTCAGTGGACTAAAGCCTCTGCCTTCGGCTCGGGTCATGATCCCGGGGTCCTGGGACTGAGCCCCGCATCCAGCTCTCTGCTCGGCGGGGAGCCTGCTTCTCCCTCTCTCTCTGCCTACCTCTCTGCCTACTTGTGATCTCTGTCAAATAAATAAATAAAATCTTAAAAAAAAACAAACAAACATTTACTCCTAACATTTTACCATGAAATATATCACACCGTTATCACCAGAAAAATATCACTTGTAAGCCATGTCCTATAAAAAGGTACATGACATGCAAAGATAAACCGAACAAAATGGAAACAAGCCCTTCAATCAAAAGTTGAGCGAAAAATAATGTCAATCAAGGCAAAAATTTCCATCTAATGTAAAACTAAGTCTGGCCAGTAGGAGACAATCTTAACAGAAATAAGTAGTAGTCACCTAATTAAAACCTCCCTCTCAAGCCTCCACTGAAAAGATAGTACAGGTACAAAAAGGCATAGGGCCAAGAGAAAGCAGATACATTAAGTGATAATCTAGCAGGCAAGAACAAAAACCAACCAAGCACCTTCAACAGAAGAAAGCCATGGAGAAGCAGAGCCTGGAAAGGCCTAAGAAATGGAAGCAACAGTCCCTTTAAAATCAGAGACGGCGAGAGGCGCCTGGGTGGCTCAGTGGGTTAAAGCCTCTGCCTTCGGCTCAGATCATGATCCCAGGGTCCTGGGATCATGACCTGAGCCGAAGGCAGAGGCTTTAACCCACTGAGCCACCCAGGCACCCCTAAATAAATAAAATCTTAAAAATAAATAAATAAAATAAAATCAGAGACGGCGGGACACCTGGGTGGATCAGTCAGTTAAGCATCTGCCTTCAGCTCAGCTCATGATCCCAGGGTCCTGGGATAGAGCCCCAAGTTGGGAATTCTTGCTCAGCAGGGAGCCTGTTTCTCCCGCTCCCTCTGCCTGCTGCTCCCCCTGTTTGGGTTATCTATCTCTCTGTCAAATAAATAAAATCTTAAAAAAATAAAATAAAATAAAATCAGAGACGGCAATATACAGAAAACAGGATTGGTTGAAAACCTGTATAAAAGCAATTAGACCTCCTCCAGTCAGCACAGCCAGGCAACTACTGCTCTCTAACCCCAGGACAAGACTAAAGATTTACTCTCAAGAGTCTGAAAAGAAGGAACTCTAACAGTTGTGAAATGTGGAAGCCTAATGATTCACAAACCTGTACCCCTAGGGCAAATAATACATTGTATGTTAATAAAAATAATTAAAAAAAAAAAAAGAAGAAGGAACTCTAACCTAAGAGAAACAGGTAAGCAAACTTGGGATCAGTCAAATACTCTAATGGTCTAGGATCAAGTTATTAGTCTAACATTTAACTAATAAAAGTTCAGAAAGTGAGAAAAGATAAGTGGAAGATATAATTATCAAAGAATACAAAAAATACAAGAAAAGTCGTAAGACCTCAAAGACATGAGTTCAGGTAAGAAAACTTAACAAGTGGGAAAAGGAGTGGGGGGGGAATAGGGTGGCTGGGTGATGGACACTGGGGAGAGTATGTGCTGTGATGAGCGCTGGGTGTTATGTAAGACTGATGAATCACAGACCTGTACCCTTGAACAAATAATACATTATATGTTACTGTAAAAAAAAAAAAAAAAGAATTAAACATACATGCCAGAGTGCCTATACCAAGTTAAAAAAAAAAAAAAAGAAGAAAAGTTATCAAGTGCAATCAAAGTATTAAATGAGATAGCAGATATGTTTTCCTCAGAAGTGATTTCATAGAGAAGGGTACAGGAAGACTATGAAGAAAGCAATAGTTTGGGTATAAATGGAGGAAGACAATATGGCACATCACATGGAGTTAAAATTGGATCTGAGATCGAGGGCTACCACAATTTTGCTTTTGACTGGAGAGGTTTCCTGCAGTTTTGCCCCTGAGAAAGATAGCAAAAAGACTGAAGTCTTAGGATCACTGACTGGAATGATTCACAAATTCCCTTATGACGACCCTACTTACAATAAACTTCATAAACACTTTGACAAAAATAAAACATACTTGATCCCAAAACCAGACAAAGACTCCATTAAAAAAGAAAGTTACAGGGATGCCTGGGTGGCTCAGTTGGTTAAGCAGCTGCCTTTGGCTCAGGTCATGATCCCAAGAGTCCTGGGATGGAGTCCCACATCGGGCTCCCTGCTCAGCAGGGAGCCTGCTTCTCCCTCTGCCTCTGCCTGCCTGTGCTTGCTCTCTCGCTCGCTCTCTCTCTCTGACAAATAAATAAAATCTTAAAAAAAAAAAAAAGAGAGTTACAGACCAATATCCTTGATGAACACCAATGCAAAAATTCTCAACAAAATACTAGCCAATAGGACCCAACAGTACATTCACCACGACCAAGTAGGATTTATTCCAGGGCTGCAAGGTTAGTTCAACATCCACAAATCAATCAATGTGACACAATATATTAATAAAAAAAAGAACAAAACCATATGATACTCCCAATAGATGCTGAAAAACCATTTGACAAAGTATAGCATCCTTTCTTGATCAAAACTCTTCACAGGGCAGGGATAGAGGGTACATTCCTCAATATCATCAAAGCCATCTATGAAAAACCCACAGCGAATATCATTCTAAATGGAGAAGAACTGAGAGCTTTTCCATTATCACCACTGCTATTCAACATAGTAATAGAAGTCCTAGCCTCAGCAATCAGACAACAAAAAGAAATTAAAGGCATCCAAATCGGCAAAGAAGTAGTCAAACTATCACTCTGTGCAGATGATGTGATACTTTATGTGGAAAACCCAAAAGACTCCACTCCAAATCTGCTACAACTTGTACAGGAATTCAGTAAAGCATCAGGATATAAAATCAATGCACAGAAATCAGTTGCATTTCTTTACACCAAGAGCAAGACAGAAGAAAGAGAAATTAAGGAGTCAATCCCATTTACAATAGCACCCAAAACCATAAGATACCTAGGAATAAACCTAACCAAAGAGGTAAAGAATCTGTACTCAGAAAACTATAAACTACTCATGAAAAAAATTGAGGAGGACACAAAGAAATGGAAAAAAGTTGCGTGCTCATGGATTGGAAATGTCTATGCTACCTAAAGCAATCTACACATTTAATGCAATCCCTATCAAAATACCACCAATTTTTTTCAAAGAAATGGAACAAACAATCCTAAAATTTATATGGAACCAGAAAAGACTTCGAATAGCCAGAGGAATGTTGAAAAAGAAAGCCAAAGTTGGTGGCATCACAATTCCAGACTTACGCTCTATTACAAAGCTGTCATCAAGACGGTATGGTACTGGCACAAAAACAGACACATAGATCAATGGAACAGAACAGAGAGCCCAGAAATAGACCTTCAACTCTATGGTCAACTAATCTTCAACAAAGCAGTAAAGAATGTCCAATGGAAAAAAAAGACAGTCTCTTCAACAAATGGTGTTGGGAAAATTGGACAGCCACATGCAGAAAAATGAAACTGGACCATTTCCTTATACACACAGCACTCACCATAGCACATACTCTCCCCAATGTCCATAACCCAACCACCCTCTTCCTACCCTCTTCCCCCTCGGCAACCCTCAGTTTGGTTTGTGAGATTAAGAGTCTCTTACGGTTGTCTCCCTCCCGATCCCATCTTGTTTCATTTTTTCCTTCCCTACCCCCTCAAGCCCCGCATGTTGCCTCTCAAATTCCTCATATCAGGGAGATCATATGATAATTGTCTGTCTCTGACTTATTCAGCTCAGCATAATACCCTCTAGTTTCATTCATATCATTGCAAAAGGCAAGATTTCATTTCTTTTGATGGCTACATAGTATTCCATTGTATATATATATCTTTATCCATTCATCTGTTGATGGACATCTAGGTTCTTTCCATAGTTTGGCTATTGTGGACACTGCTGCTATAAACATTTGGGTGCAGGCGCCCCTTCGGATCACTACACTTGTATCTTTAGGGTAAATACCCAGGAGTGCGATTGCTGGGTAATTAGTTCTGAGGACTGGGAATGGGAGTGGAGAGGAAAAATGTTGGTTTTTATTTTAAGCCTGATATTTTACAAAGTATTACACTGACCAAAAAAGTTGTTGTTTTGTTTTTGAAGATTTTATTTATTTATTTGACAGAGAGAGAAAGAGAGAGCATGCACAAGTAGGCAGAGCAGCAGGGAGAGGGAGAACCAGGCTCTCGGCTGTGCTGGGAGCCCAATGTGGATTCTGATCCCAGGACACTGGGATCATGACCTGAGCCGAAGGCAGCCGCTCAACCAACTGAGCCACCCAGGCACCCAACCAACAAAGTTTTTAAGTGCTAAGATGAATGTTCCTTGCTGCACTGATTGTAAAGAGTAATTGTTAATTTTAAAACTCCATTAAATTATAGACATTCCAAATAACACTTTTTATTATTAAAAACAGTAAGGGGGCGCCTGGGTGGCTCAGTGGGTTGATGCCTCTGCCTTCGGCTCGGGTCGTGATCTCAGGGTCCTGGGATCGAGCCCCGCATCGGGCTCTCTGCTCAGCAGGGAGCCTGCTTCCCTCTCTCTCTCTCTGCCTGCCTCTCTGCCTGCTTATGATCTCTCTGTCAAATAAATAAATAAATAAATAAATAAATAAAAACAGTAAGACAAAATTACAATTTAATCAACAAGGAAGCCATCAAAATGAGCATTTAATGACTCAGACTGATGACTGAAAATTTGTTTCCCATTATAAAGTAGTGGAAAGCAAAGTGTTTCAAAAGCATGTCTATAACAACACAAACTCCTGAGATGATAACCAGCTGTCAGCCAAATCTTTTAAGTTTCAGTATAAAATTTAATATAAAATTTTTAAAGTGGGCCACCTGGGTGGCTCAGTTGTTAAGCGTCTGCCTTCGGTTCAGGTCATGATCCCAGGGTTCTGGGATCCTGCCCCGCACTGGGCTCCCTGCTTGGAGGGAAGCCTGATTCTCCCTCTCCCACTCCCCCTGCTTGTGTTCCCTCTCTCTCATTGTGTATCTCTCTGTCAAATAAATAAATAAAATCTTAAAAAAAATTGTTTTACAGCATTCTGACCTGACACTAAATTTAAAATGTATCACAAAAAATAGTTTGAATATGTTTGTCTTGTTTTTCCTTGAAAATGAATCTCCAAAAATAACTATAATAATTTGAGCAACAATTTTATTTCAAAACAATGTATCAATCAGAGGATATGAAAGACCACACAGAAAAAGATATTTTGCAAAGTTCCTCAGATAATCAAGCTATCTTCACTCACAAGTCAGAAGGATCATATATTTTTATTACTATATTAACAAAACAAGTTTTCAAGGTAACTTTTTTTTAAGATTTTATTTATTTGACAGAGAGATCACAAGCAGGCAGAGAGGCAGACAGAGAGAAAGGGGGAAGCAAGCTCCCTTGTGAGCAGAGAGCCTGATGCGGGGCTTGATCCCAGGACCCCGAGATCATGACCTGAGCCAAAGGCAGAGGCCCAACCCACTGAGCCACCCAGGTGCCCCATTTTTCAAGGTAATTTAAATGCTGCTGCAAATCAGTTAGTTCTTTTCACATTAGGAAATAAAATGTTACAAAATTAACAAGTTTAGGCAAAAATTAATCTAAACTCTTCCCTCTTAAGTTTTCAACTCTTACTCATTCTGGATAATGCTGGCTTCAGTTACACATTAACACTACTTACAGCTTTTAATACAATGGATTCATATCACACATGAGAATGACGATATGAATCTCTTTTAATGTAACAAATTTTCAATTAAGAAACAGAAAAAAGATGACAAAGTCCAAAAAAATTATACACTCAACACAAGATAATATTAATCGAATGGTGTCATTTCTCTTGCATATTGTTTATCACAGAGCCTACTAATCTGCCATTAAATATGTTAAATTTTTTTTTTTTTAAGATTTTTATTTATTTGTCAGAGAGAAAGAAAGAGTAAGCACAAGCAGGGGGAGCAGCAGGCAGAGGGAGAAGCAGGTTCCCTGCTATGTGGGACTCGATGCCAGGACCCCAGGATCATGACCTGAGCCGAAGGCAACAGCTTCACCAACTGGGCTACCCAGGAGTCCCTAAGTATGTTAAATCTTACTATAAATTATAAAATAATTTTAAAGATAATTTCAAAATTTTTCATTTACATTTCATTGTCAAACACACAAATCCTGCCCAGGAAGGAATGTTTTCCATCAAGTTTATTAGAAATTCCTAATTTCATAGATTCATTAGCCTCTGTTCCAATTTCTAAACCAAGTACAAGCCTCACCTTGCTCAAAGCATACAGATCCAGGATTTTTCTCTCCACCACTGGAATCTTCAAAGTAGATCCTTGGAGTTCCCAAAATTTTGCTAATTGATCCAAGAAATCCAGTCTCACTCTGGTCATTGCCTAAGATTATTAGAAAACAGAAACCAGAAATAGGAATTAAATTATGATTGAAAATAAATCAGCTTTACTTAACAAAGGTACTCATTTTTCTAAAGAAATCCAAAGACCTCATTATTGCTTAGTCCAACCCCCAATAAAGAAACAAAATACTTCTAATAAACTTTATTCACTAAGGCCAAAAATCACTCTAATATATTAGAAATATTCTTATATTTTATAAACCAAAGCAATTTTTTTGTAATAGTTGGCTTAACTTTTAGCTAACCAGAAAATGTAGTTAATCGGATTATTCTGTTTCTAAGCATTCTATCATCTCATCCATAGAAAATATGCCTACCTCAGGTATACCAATTCTCCACCCTACTGATATTAAAATCCTTCATGTATCTAATTATAAGAAACTAAGGGGAAAAAAGGATTAAAATCCCAGAAAATAAATGTCTCAGAAACATCAAGAGGAAAAAACACTTCACCATGACATATTAAGCCTCAGCTAGCTAAGATTTCTCTTTTGTACTCTGAAACACTTTTCTACTACACTGAAATATCTTTCAACAACCCAGCAGAGAGGAATAACAGCAATATTTAAATAGACTTCAATCTAGAAAATTTAAAAGAGACTAGTAATACTTAAAGAAACATGTTAATAAATCAGATTAACAGTCTTGGAAAAGTTCTGTTAAAGCTAAAAATAACCTTTGAAAACCTTTCACAAAATATTAAAACATACTCTTCCAAGACCCCAAGAGAGAATCTTCCAACATTAACATAAAATTTTAGTAAAATAATAAGTGCTAAAGGAAGTAGAACTTAGAATTTCAGGATCTCAAAATTTAAAAGAAAAAAAGAATTCCAGGTCTCTGTAGGTAAGCACTGGATATTTCCACTATGAAACACATAGCTAGAGATAGTTTTCCATAGTCCCAGTTAAGTGAAAAAAAACTGTTAACAACTACTTTTTACAATTTTATCTCAGCCCAGGTCTTGATCTAAAGGTTGTTGGTTCAAGCCCCATGTAGGGCTCCACCCCCGAAGTGGATCCTATTTAATAAGGAAGGAAGGAAGGGAGGGACGGAGGGAGGGAAGGAGGGAGAGGAGAAAAAAAATGAAAAGGGAAAAGAAGAAGAAACCTCCTTCCATTCAATCCCAACTAACATTAATTCTAAGCCTGGTACATGAGTTGCTCAGAGTTCTCTACTAGAGCCCGACATTAAGAATGAATCAGGAGGAGGGTGCCTGAGTGGCTCAGTGGGTTAAGCCTCTGCCTTCAGCTCAGGTCATGATCTCAGGGTCCTGGGATCAAGCCCCGCATTGGGCTCTCTGCTCAGCAGGGAGCCTGCTTCCTCCCCTCTGCCTGCCTCTCTGCCTACTTGTGATCTCTCTCTCTCTCTGTCAAATAAATTAAAAAATAAAATCTAAAAAAAAAAAAAAAAAAAAAAAAAAAAAAAAAAAAAAAAAAAAAAAAAAGAATGAATCAGGAGGAAGAAATCCTGATATAACACTCACCTCAAGTTCATTCAGGCGCTGGACTCTGGGAGTGAAACGAAAACTTTTTACTTCACAAGCAAATGGAGGTTGCCAATCCTAAATAGAAATATATATATATATATTTATATATTTTTAAACATACTGATGTATAAGCAAAGAATGCATTATTCACTCCCTTAATTTAAGGGGATGAATAGCCATAAATCATAATGAAAACAAGTCAACTTTAAGTCTTTTTCATTGTAGAAACAGAAAGAGTAGTATTTTTCAGATGAGGTATTTTCAATATTACTTCTCTCCAATCACTCATCTCTTATTCCATTATTAAAATTATTTTACCTATAAATCCTCCTCAAATTGCACCAGTCCCATTATTTATAAGCCACAATTATGTTTTCTCCAATTACTCAAGTGGAATGCAGTGAACTCATGTATCACAACGGTGTCTAATAAACATCTAAGTTTACCAGATTAAAAATAAAACAGAATCTGAAAGAAATTATAAAGGGTAAAACTGAAGATGAAAAAGTAATTTTTTAAAGAACTTATATAATTTTTTGAAGTACTTATATAATACATATATAATCTTTTTTTGTTCATGTGTAATGTGACACAGCACTTCACATTTATGTTACATAAATGTTTTGTTCAAAGCCTGGTTTCTCAGCATCCAAATATTTAAAAAAAAAAAAAAAAAGTAAGCAAATCCACAGAACAAGGGCAATTTCCAGATTGGAGCCGTGGTATAACTGAAATGAGATAGCACAATTCAAGTAGGGTTCTAGAAAACATATTTTGATTTGGCCTAAATAAGAGTAAATCTACTTAAAAATGTGAGAAGTAGTCAAAAAAAAGTTTCTTATCTTGGAAAGATAGAAAGAAGAAAGAACTTCACTAATATTGAAATTAAACTCTGCTTATAAACAAGATTTATTTTTAATAATAGTATAACATACAAAGAAAAGCTCTATTATTTCAATCTTTTAGTAATAAAAGGCATATATATATATACACACATGCATATACATACATATATACATACACATACACACACACTTTTTTTACCTGAAGGTACCCTAATACAATTTCTAATTCATAAAGGCAAGACAGTAGATAAAAACATAGTTTAGGAAAAACTTCAGTCTTCAAGTTTTGCCAGTATTAAGTAATTTTGATAGCTGAACAGTTAAATGAAGCTTTAGGAAGATGGCAATGCATATACCATCAATTATCATAGCAATCAGTTTTTAATCTTTTGCCTGTGATTAACAGTTTATAAATCTTAACCAAATTCATTAAGCACAAACACGTTTAGCAGCGTGTCTGGGTTTTAGAATCAAACAGACTGATCTAGGTTCAAAATCTACCTTGCCACTCACCCAAGATCATACATTTGATAAGTTATGTAACTTATTCGGACTTGTTTCATCTGTAAAATGAGATGTTATTTACCCACTAAGGTTTCAAAGAATATTAAGTGAAATAATCTGTAGGTGCTAAATTAGCTCCTGCTCCTCCCTCCTATCTTAAACTTTTTATTCTCTAAGGTGCCCACCACTTGTGGTTGTCTGTGGTGAGAGCAGACGCTTTTTAAAATGCAACACGGGGGATGCCTGGGTGGCTCAGTTGGTTAAGCAGCTGCCTTCGGCTCAGGTCATGATCCCAGCGTCCTGGGATCAAGTCCCACATCGGGTTCCTTGCTCGGCAGGGAGCCTGCTTCTCCCTCTGCCTCTGCCTGCCACTCTGTCTGCCTGTGCTCGCTCGCTCTCTCTCCCTCTCTCTCTGACAAATATATAAATTAAAAAAAGAATTTTAAATGCAACACGGAAAACAGTACTTCATCTTTTATTCTGATAAGTAGTAGACAAAACACAAAGCAAGGAGTCCCTTTAAGAAGCACTGAAGGCAATAGTTCACAAACTTTAATGTGCATTAAGCATCATCTAAGAATAGGTGCTGGAAAAGCACATTCTAGAACTTCCACATCCAGAAATTTATTCTAGTCTGAAAAGGGGCCTAGAGATCTGCATTTTAACAAGCATCTGGTTGAGTCTGGTGCAAGTGGACCAAGAATAGCATTTGGAAAATGCTGGTCTTACAGGTAAAGAAAAAAATCTTTTTGACCTTGAGCAAATCACACAACCTCTTGGGGCACTAATTCCCCCAAAGGCGTAGTCTTGGCTTTCCTTGCTTTAAAGACAGAGGATTATAAAAACCTACAGGCGAACAGTAATTGGCAATAATTGCAATTCATAAATCTTTGAATCTTGGTTCCTTATGTCAAAAGATTCAACGTCTTCTTCCACCACCTCTATTGTTGACTAATTCCTCTTAAGCCACCAAATTCTAAAATAAATGCTTTTCCTTTTTCCCCTGGGAAGCCTCTTTCATTGCGGCAACAGAGTCTAGGGTTCTTGTTTGGAAATACCATCTTAGGGGACAACTAGATCTCAGATTACCGTTTAAGAAACCTTACCCTCGAGATGAGGCCTGCAAATATTTAATAAATTAAGCATTAATAGAACTTGGATAAAAAGAAAAAATAAATGCAAGGGCAGTTTTAATGAGAGAGAGCACAGTACAGGAGGGTAAGACGTGTCATCCCCTAACACTTCAAACACCATCTCCGCCAACGAAAAGCCTGAAGTCTTTTGTTACCCCTGCCTACAATCAAGAAGAGAAGTACCAGCTCCCAAGTTCTAGGCGGAAAGGCCCCTGGGACACCACTCTCGCGTTCAGACGTGCCTACCACATAAAGCCTGCAAAAGAAACCAAGGCAAGAACATCGAGAAACTTAGCTTCTAGTTGTTGAGAAACAAGAGAGTAAATTTGAAAGGGCAGAAGGACCGGAAAAGTAAAGCTAAAGCACTCTCCCTGCCCTCTCTCCTTGGACTCCGGTACCTTGGGCGGTCGGATTTTGCAGATGCCGGTTTTCTCCGCCAGAGGCCGGATGCGGCCGATAAAGCTGAGCGGATCCGTGAATTCCTCCCAGCTGGGCTCAAAGACTGGGCACTCGGGGGGTGGCACAAACTCCGCCGCGTAGCCCCCCGGCCCCACGCCTGCCATGGCAATACCCGGAGGGCCCCCCGGGGGGAGGAGGCGGGGAACAGGTGAAGAAAGGCTGGCTGAAGCCCTCCGAACCCTCTCACGTCTCCTGACAGCGGCCAAAGCTCATCTTCTCGGACAAGAACTGCTCAACCCAGGAACCCCACAATCGCTTCCTCTTCTCGTTTGTTATTGTTTCCTTCGGGGTTTTTCCTCTCTGGGTCAGGACTTTTCCGGAAGTTAACGTACTGTCAAATCCCTCCGCCACCACAGAAACAGAATCCCTCCGCAGCAACGTGACGCCTCGTCGTAGGGCCTTCCTTCTTCCTCCCTTTGCAGGCAGCCGGGTGTGCTTCCTAATCTCCTTGTCTGCGAAAGTTCTGCGCTGTCCGACGGCTTCAAGCAGCAGACCCCGGAGGTTCCACGAGGGTTCCTTTAGGAAAGGGAGCGCTGAGAGGAAAACAGCCGGAGCTCAGGGGGAACGCACTCTTCCGGCGCGGAGGAATGTGTAATGCCCCAGAGGGCAGAGGTTCTGCTTCCGGTGAGGAGGGTTCTGTTCCCCTTTGTGTACAAATGACACGAAAACAAACTCAGCCAGCCCTAAGCTGTACTATCTCACTGCCCGGGTACCACGGCGTGTTTTAACCTTGCTGTCTTTTTCCACGTAACTCACTTTTTCGGCATTTCTTTTTTTAGTCTTTTGACTTTTAGTCTCCCTTCTGAATACTCTCACTCGGCCAAGTAATAGCCGCCTCATCTCCATGACAACAGGTTCAGGTCGAATCTAACCCCCCAAATCCTGCCAGCCGATTTTAGCCATCATCTAGGAATTGCTTTTCGTGCAAATGGAAGCAACCGCTCTTGACCTTGTTTTTCCAGCAATTGATCCCAAGTCATCTCAACAGCAAGCACTTTACTCTGCTACCACACTCTCCGTAAACCTTTGTCAGTATGCTGTAAAAGCTATTGCAACCTTCTGATCCTGCTTGTCAAAAATTTCTATGGCAGTGTACATCTCCACTTACTCCAAATTGTGGACAAATAACGTAGAAAGAATTAAAGAAGAAACCATGAAATGGTAGTTCCAGTATTAAATATTTACTGGAAGGAAGACTTTCTTCCAGGGCTTTTCCTCATACTCCCTGGGCAACCTCAGCTACCCCAGGACCTAAATTGCCAACTATAGTTGATGATTCCCAAAACTGTATCTCCAGCCAAGATTTTTCTTTCGAGTTACAAACCAAGACATTTTGCTAGGTACTAGATAAGCCCACTTGGTTAATTCAAGTACTTACAGTTTTTTTCAGTGTTTCCAGTTTCCATGAACGACTTCATCCACCTACTCAGCTGCCTGAGCCAGAAATCCTCGACTGCTCCCTTACTATGCATAATCAGATGTCAAGTCTAGAGACTGTGTCACCTAAAAATCTTGAATTCACCCATGCCTCCCTATTCTCATTATCTCTATCCTAATTTAAGTTCTCTCCCACCAGAACTATGATAGCTCAGTTTTACCCCCCATCTCCAATCCCATTCTACTCTGTAGTCAGATTGCTTTGTCTAAAATCCATCTTACTCCCAAACTTCACTTGCTATGCTTCTCCATATACCACACCAAGAGTTTTGTGATGGCTTTAATGCACCATGCTTTCTCTCATCTCTGAGCCTTCACAAATATGTTTCCTCTGTCTGAAACATGTTTTACTCTCCTGATCCCACCCCACAGTTTCATATATCTCCTTTCTGACCTACTCCTCTCTCTCTCTTTAAAAATATTTTATTTATTTATTTGAGAGAGAGAGAGAGAACATGAGCAGGGGTGAGGGGCAGAGGGAAAGGGACAAGCGGACTCCCCGCTAAGCAGGGTGCCTAGTGTGGGGCTTGATCTCAGAAGGCAGACATTTACCTGAGACACCAGGTGCCCCTGACCTACTTACTCCTCCTTCATCTATCAGGTTAAATATCACTTCATCTGGAAAGCCTTCCCTAACTTTCGAAAGTTATTTACTCAGCAGCAACCTGTACTTCCTCATCAGACTTTTTTGGAATTGCTTAATTGCCTTTCTTCCTCAGACTTTAAGCTATACAAAGGCAGGTGCAGAGTCTGTTTTATTGACCATTGTAGCCCCATTCCTAAAATAGTGGTTGGTGTATAAAGGTGTGCAATAAATGTCTGCTAAATAAATATCTGTTGAATGAGCGGATGGATTCACCCAATAAATTTACCTCGTGTTTCACTGACTCATCCTACATTTACATATAACAAATTTTGAGACTCTACCAGGGTGTGGCATATATAATATCCCTTAATTTGATTTTAGCATCCATAAAAATTCATACCCAGTTACTCACACCCACCAGTGTAAACCCCATACACACTTTTTAAAAAAGATTTTATTAATTCATTTGACAGAGAGAACACAAGCATGGGGAGTAGCATAGGGAGAGGGAGCCTGATGTGGGGCTCGATCCCAGGATCCTGGGATCATGACCTGAGCCAAAGACAGACACTTAACCGACTAAGCCACCCAGGCCCCCCACACAAACACTTGTTTCAGTTAGTCTTTGTTATGTAACAAACCACATCAAAACTTAGTGGCTAAAAAAAACTTAGTAGCTAAAAATGAAAACTATTACTGCAATTCTGTGGGTTGGAAATCTGTTGTTTGCATGGTTCCCCTGGGATCACTCATGCAGCTACAGACATCTGACAGCTTAACTGGAGTTGGAGGATCCAAATTGGCCTCATCACATCTCTGGCAGCTGGTGCTGATTGTTGGCTGGGTCCATTCTCTGCATGACTGCTCATGCTTGGTAGAATAGACTGTGCTTTTTCATAGGATGGTGAAACATTCTAAGAGTATGAGAGCAGAAGCCTGGGCCTAAGTCCTAGGCTCCAAAGTATACAAGATCACTTCTGTCATATTCTGTTGGTCAAAGCAAATCATAAGGCTAGCCCAGATTCAATAGGGCGGTGAAACAGGCTACATATTTTCATGGGAAGAACAATAATATCACATTGCAAAGGCATGGAGAGAAAGAAAAGTGTAATTCTTTGCATACAATCATAATGATTCACAACAAAGTCAGATTTTGTACTATTTAAACCTGAAAATCCAGATTATTCACCAAAAAAGAGAAATAATGAAATTCTAAGTAAAGTAACACTGAAATAATCATTAAATATATAATTAAAGTATAATGGTTTTGCTTTCATATTAATAGAACAGCAAAGCCATGACTGACCCTCAGAATAAGCACAAACTCCTAAAAGCTTTGTTTCTATTTCCTTTTAGTCTTTTGAGTTATACTTACCAAGTACTTTATTTTAAATTGTCTCCCTAGAATATAAAATCACAGAGTAATTATCCTCAATCATGTCTTTGCTTTGATATGCCCAAGAAATCTATAGCAGTCCCTTAAGCAATGAGTCTATAAAAGAAGGGCAGTGAATATCTCCACTGGGATGGGAAAAAAAAACTCCTCCAGTTTCTCCCACAGGAGATGCTGATGCTCCCCTCAGGAAAAGAAAGTGAAGCCACTCTCACCCCCTGATGCCCATCCCTTTGAGCATCACTATTATAAAGATTTCAGACTTGTGTTTAATCAGCTCCTATGAGGGCTTTCTGCATACCTATGAGGCTGTTAAATTGACTGTCCATAGTATTTAGTTAGGTCTCTGGACAGAACAGTTCGGTTTCTCTGGAGTTTAAAAGTGCTATTTGCATTATCTAAGCAGTTCCTAAAAACTTTTGAGAAAGAAATTAAATAATATTAAAGTATTAGGTGTTATCTAAAATTTGCTGTCCTTAGCATTAGAATTGGATAAAACAAATACCCAACTCTAATAATCATTTAGCTAGGCTGTGACCTCTGAATTTTAAAAAAATACATTAAAAAAGATCATAAATTCGGACTAATAGAGGGAAGGCTAATTTCAGAGAGCCAACAGTCAAAATTATTGAATTTTTAAGGAAAAGCTATTTTGTTTCAAATATAGTTTTTACCAGTGGTTCTAAAACTTTTTGATCAAACTTTTGGTCTCAGGACCACTTTTTTTTTTTTAAGATTTTATTTATTTATTTGACAGACAGAGATTACAAGTAGGCAAGAGAGGCAGGCAAGGAGAGAGAGGAGGAAGCAGGCTCCCTGCAGAGCAGAGAGCCCGATGTGGGGCTCGATCCCAGGACCCTGGGATCATGACCTGAGCCGAAAGCAGAGGCTTTAACCCACTGAGCCACCCAGGTGCCCCAGGACCAGTTTTTTTTTTAAGATTTTATTTATTTATTTGAGAGAGAGAGAGACAGAGTGAGAGAGCATGAGAGGGGAGGTCAGAGGGAGAAGCAGACTCCCCATGGAGCTGGGAGCCTGATATAGGACTCGATCCCAGGACTCCGGGATCATCACCTGAGCCGAAGGCAGTCACTCAACCAACTGAGCCACCCAGGCACCCCAAGTCTCAGGACCGCTTTTATTAAGAATTATTGAGAACCCCCAAAACGTCTTGGTATATGGATATTTACTATATTAGAAATTAAAACTAAGAAGTGTTTAAAATGTTTATTTTTATACATATTTTATTTAAAAATAAAAATAATAAACTCATTACATGTTGTATTGGTCAGCTTTCTCCAGAGAAACAGGACCAACAGAATGTGTATATATGGAGAGAAAGTTAGTTTGAGGAATTAGCTCACCCAATTATGGAGACTAGCAAGTCCAAAATCTGCAATTTGGGCTAGCAGGCTGGAGTCCCAGAGAAGCTGATGATTGTACAGATGAATTCTGAAGGCACTCTGAAGAAGAATTCTGTCTTGCTTGGGGAGGCTGGATTTTTGTTCTATTCCAGCTGATAAGATGAGGTCCCCCTACATTATGAAGAGCAATCTGCTTTACTCAAAGTTCAATGATTAAACACTAACCTCATCCCCAAACCATCACACATGTTGATATAAATATGTTTTATATATAATAACATTATTTTCCAAAAGACATTTATGATAGTGGCTTTGGTTTACGTTTTTTAAAAAAACTTTTTAATGTTTGGCTTTGTGGAATCAAGCTGGATTCTTATACATGTTTCTGCACTCAGTCTTCTATGATATGTTGTTTGGGTTGAAAGACATGAAAAAATGCAGCGTCACATAGATATGTAATAGGAAAGGAAATAGTAGTTTTTCAAAATTCGGCCTTTTCAGATAATTGTAATTTCTTAAAGACTAGCAATGTAGAATCTAAAACTTTATCAATGAACTTTTTGAACTCTGTTACATTAAAATGGCAATCAACATTGTCCTTGAATTGGTTTATTTATTTATTTTTAAAGATTTTATTTATTTTTTTGTCAGAGAGACAGAGAGAGCACAGGTAAACAGAGTGTCAGGCAGAGGGAGGAGCACACTCCCAGCAGAGCAAGGACCCCGATATGGAACTCGATCCCAGGATGCTGGGATCATGACCTGAGCCAAAGGCAGCCGGTTAACCGACTGAGCCACCCAGGTGTCCCCTGAATGGGTTTTAAAATCAATCCTGATTTAGTAATATTGCACATTGATCATTTTGAAAATATTAGTTCAATATTATAACTGAGTTATACAGGTCTTCCCAATGTTGATGCACATAATTATAGAATATTTTAAAATCATGACAATATCACCATTGATGCTCTCAGAAAACTGGGGGGCTGTCAAACTCAGAGTAAGAGAAACAAGTTTTCCAAAAAATAATTTTCATTTAAAGCTCAAATTTTCATTTTCAACAAATCCCATCAGTTGTTTCCCTTGAATAAATGGGCTCACATTGTTCATTTTCAAAAAAAAAAATGTCACATATCAAGATCAAAATAGCCATCGCTTATCTGTTATACTCTCTGGCATTCTATGAAAAAAGTAGCTAGTTTAGCTTTTAAGTCCTTCTCCTTGAGGAAACCCTCCTGCTTCTCTATGCAGTGGAACTCCTTTATTTGTACTTCCTATTTCAGCACACAGACTATTAAAAAGACATGTTCCAGAGCCACAGTTTATTAAAACTAATCACTTTTACTGCCTCATCATGGGCATTCTTAAATGAAACTGGCTTTTTTTTTTTTAAACCATTACTGTGTGTAATGAAGACAATGGTTGCAAGTACAGTTTGGTGTCACTGAAGAACCGAGTCTTACCCATCACTGCTCTTGCACCATCAGTGCCAATGTCACTGGTAAAAAACAACAACAAAAAAACAATTAACATCTTAGTATTAATATGAAAATTTTGACTTCAAGACCTTCAGAAAGTATCTCAGGGACCAACATGGATCTGGGGACAAATGAGATCTGTTGACCAGACTTTGGGGACTGCTGGTTTATCCTATCATTTGAATTAACATAAACAATGAAAGAGCTGAAAGAGAACTGCTTTAAGAAGAAACTACTTATAAATTATCACACTCTATTGTCCTTCCTTAATTCAAGTATCAACAACTACTCTCCAATCAGATTATTTATACACTCCTCTTTAGTCTATGTCTGTGTTCCCTCAAAGTACCCACGGTTTGTTTTGCCCAAGATATTTATTTGAATTATTTATTATTTATTTGAATATGACTTATATGACCTTTAATGGATTCTTAATCATCTATTCTTTTGTACTTAACAGATAAAGGATTGTTGTAAGGCAAAGCACAAGATTATCAATAAACTTTGGTGCACTGTAAATTGTTCTTTTCAGCAGTTAAAACCATGAATATCCTTCCAAGATTATCTTGTAATCACTCCTAAAAACACATAATGTGGGGTGGCTGGCTGGTTCAGTTGGAAGAGCATGCAACTCTTGATCTTAGGGTTGTGAGTTTGAGCCCCACATGTCAGGTAGAGCTTACATAAAAAAATAAAATTTAATAATATAATGTATTTTTCAGTTTATAAAGTCCTTTACTGTCTTTCCTGGGTTGTGCTTAAATTCTGGAATTTGATATCCTTTTTTCCAAATGGGAGTAAGTGAAAAATTACATTTACTTCCTAGAAAAATTAGTGAAACTTTCAAAATGTACCATAAAAAATAATGTAGAGGAGTCAAGATGGCGGAGAAGTAGTAGCAGCTGTGACTACATCAGGGCGCAGGAGATCAGCTAGATAGCTTATCAAACCATTGCGAACACCTACAAATCCAACGGGAGATCGAAAAGAAGAAGAACAGAATTCTAGAAACAGAAAATCGACCACTTTCTGAAAGGTAGAACCGGTGGAGAAGTGAATCCAAAGCAACGGGAAGATAGGCCACGGCGGGAGGGGCCGGCTCCCGGCAAGCGGCGGAGCCACGGAGCACTAAATCGGGACTTTTAAAAGTCTGCTCCACGGAGGGACATCGCTCCAGAGGCTAAACCGGGGTGAAGCCCACGCGGGGTCAGCGTGGCCCCAGGTCCCGCAGGGTTACAGAAGGATCGGGGGTGCCTGAGTGGCGCAGAGCTCACAGGTATCGGAGCGGGAATCTGGCTACAGAGACGGAGCCGAGGAGTGAGCTCTCAGCTCGGGGTTACCTTGAACCGGTCGCAGGCTGGGTGAGCTCGGAGCGCGGCCGGAGGCGAGGGAGACGGGAGGGGCTGGGGCTTTTCTCTGAGGGCACACTGACGAGTGGGGCCCCGAGCTCTCAGCTCCTCTGGGCCAGAGATTGGGAGGCCGCCATTTTCATTCCCGTCCTCCGGACTCTACGGAAAGCGCTCAGGGAACAAAAGCTCCCAAAAGCGAAACCCAGGGGATTACTTAGCGCGGCCCCTGGTAAGGGCGGTGTAATTCTGCCTTGGGCAAAGACACTTGAGAATCACTACAACAGGCCCCTCCCCCAGAAGATCAACAGGAAATCCAGCCAAGACCAAGTTCACTTACCAAGGAGAGCAGTGGAATTCCAGAGGAGGAGAAAGCAAAGCACAGAATTCATGGCTTTCTCCCCATGATTCTTTCGTCCTACTGTTAATTTAATTTTTTCTTTAATTTTACTTTTTTTTTCTTCTGCTAAATTTTTTTTAACTTTTACCCTTTTCTTTTTTAACGTTTTTAAACTAGTTTATCTTAGCAATACCTTTCCAAAAAAATATTTTTTGAACCTTAATTATTAGTCATATTTTATCCTTCAGAGTATTTCACTTTATTTTTTGTATACACATAGGGTTTTTTTCCTTCTAAAAAATTTGGAGTACAACTTCCTCTAGCAGATCAAAATATACCCTAAATCTAGCTCCGGGCTTGTTCTAGTCTCCAGCCTGAGCAAATTCTCTCCACTTTCTTTTTCTTTATTATCCCAACCAACTTACGTTATCAACTCCTTTTTTTAGAAATTAAAAAAAATTTTTTTTCATCTTTATAGGCATATTCCATCCCTTCATTGTGTTTACCCTAATACACGTTTTTCACTCTTTAAAATTTCAGGAGGTAGTTTCTTCTAAGAGACCAAAATACCCCAAAATTAAGTGGGTGACCCTGTTCTAGTCACCAGTCTAATATATATATATTTTTTTCTTTTTTATATTTTTTCTTTATTTGTTTTCTTTCTTTATTTTTTTTTCTGAACTTCTTTTTATCCCCTTTCTCCCCACCCCCCCACGATTTGGGGTCTCTTCTGATTTGGTTAAAGCGCATTTTCCTGGGGTCTTTGCCACCCTTTTAGTATTTTATTTGCTCCTTCATATACTCTTATCTGGAAAAAATGACAAGGCGGAAAAACTCACCACAAAAAAAAGAACAAGAGGCAGTACTGAAGGCTAGGGACCTAATCAATACAGGTATTGGTAATATGTCAGATCTAGAGTTCAGAATGACGATTCTCAAGGTTCTAGCTGGGCTCAAAAAAAGCATGGAAGATATTAGAGAAACCCTCTCCGGAGATATAAAAGCCCTTTATGGAAAAATAAAAGAACTAAAATCTAACCAAGTTGAAATTTAAAAAGCCATTAATGAGGTGCAATAAAAAATGGAGGCTCTTACTGCTAGGATAAATGAGGCAGAAGAAAGAATTAGTGATCTAGAAGAACAATTGACAGAGAATAAAGAAGCTGAGCAAAAGAGGGACAAAGGGACAAACAGCTACTGGATCACGAGAGGAGAATTCGAGAGATAAGTGACACCATAAGACGAAACAACATTAGAATAATTGGGATTCCAGAAGAAGAAGAAAGAGAGAGGGGAGCAGAAGGTATATTGGAGAGAATTATTGTAGAGAATTTCCCCAATATGGCAAAGGGAACAAGCATCAAAATCCAGGAGGTGCAGAGAACCCCCCTCAAAATCAACAAGAATAGGTCCACACCCCATCACCTAATAGTAAAATTTACAAGTCTTAGCGACAAAGAGAAAATCCTGAAAGCAGCCCAGGAAAAGAAGTCTGTAACATACAATGGTAAAAATATTAGACTGGCAGCAGACATATCCACAGAGACCTGGCAGGCCAGAAAGAACTGGCATGATATATTCAGAGCACTGAACAAGAAAAACATGCAGCCAAGAATACTATATCCAGCTAGGCTATCACTGAAAATAGAAGGAGAGATAAAAAGCTTCCAGGACACACAAAAACTGAAAGAATTTTCAAACACCAAACCAGCTCTACAGGAAATATTGCAAGGGGTCTTCTAAGCAAAGAGAGAGCCTAAAAGAAGTAGACCAGAAAGGAACAGAGACAATATACAGTAGCAGTCACCTTACAGGCAATACAATGGTACTAAATTCATATCTCTCAATAGTTACCCTGAATGTTAATGGGCTAAATGCCCCAATCAAAAGACACAAAAGAATGGATAAAAAAACAAACCCCATCAATATGTTGCCTACAAGAAACTCATTTTAGACCCAAAGACACCTCCAGATTTAAAGTGAGGGGGTGGAAAACAATTTACCATGCTAATGGACATCAGAAGAAAGCTGGGGTGGCAATCCTTATATCAGATCAATTAGATTTTAAGACAAAGACTATAAAAAGAGATGAGGAAGGACACTATATCATACTCAAAGGGTCTGTCCAACAAGAATATCTAACAATTTTAAATATCTATGCCCCTAATGTGGGAGCAGCCAACTATATAAACCAATTAATAACAAAATCAAAGAAACACATCGACAATAATACAATAATAGTAGGGAACTTTAACACTCCCCTCACTGAAATGAACAGATCATCCAAGCAAAAGATCAACAAGGAAATAAAGGCCTTAAATGATACACTAGACCAGAAGGACATCACAGATATATGCAGAACATTTCATCCCAAAGCAACAGAATACACATTCTTCTCTAGTGCACATGGAACATTCTCCAGAATAGATCACATCCTGGGTCATAAATCGGGTCTCAACCAGTATCAAAATATTGGGATCATTCCCTGCCTAGTTTCAGACCACAATGCTCTGAAGCTAGAACTCAATCACAAGAGGAAATTTGGAAAGAACTCAAATACATGGAGACTAAACAGCATCATTCTTAAAAATGAATGGGTTAGCTAGGAAATAAATGAAGAATTGAAAAAATTCATGGAAACAAATGATAATGAAAACACAATGGTTCAAAATCTGTGGGACACATCAAAGGCAGTCCTGAGAGGAAAATATATAGCGGTACAAGCCTTTCTCAAGAAACAAGAAAGGTCTCAAATACACAACCTAACCCTACACCTAAAGGAGCTGGAGAAAGAACAAGAAAGAAAGCCTAAACCCAGCAGGAGAAGAGAAATCATAAAGATCAGAGCAGAAATCAATGAAATAGAGACAAACAAACAAACAAAAAAAAAAACAATAGAACAAATCAACAAAACTAGGAGCTGGTTCTTTGAAAGAATTAATAAGATTGATAAACCCCTGGCCAGACTTATCAAAAAGAAAAGAGAAAGGACCCAAATAAATAAAATCATGAATGAAAGAGGAGAGATCACAACCAACACCAAAGAAATACAAACAATTATAAGAACATACTATGAGCAACTCT